>PVLA01007864.1:0-29744 GCA_004027455.1 Hydrochoerus hydrochaeris | reverse complement strand
CATTGACAGAAATGAAAAATCAAATAAGCAATAACACAATTATAACAGAAGACCTTAACACGCCATCAACACAAAGGAACAGATCAACCAGACACAAACTCAGCAAAGAAATAACAGAACTGAATCACACCTGTGAACAAATGGACTTGATAGATGTGTACAGTGTTCCATCCAACAACATCAGAATATACATTCTTCTCAGCAGTACATGGAACCTTCTCTAAAACAGATCATACAATAGCACACAGAACATACTTAAGTAAATGCAAAAGAACTGAAATTATCCCATGTGTGTTATCAGATCATAGTGCCCTGAAATTAGAAATTAATGATAAAAGAAACTGCAAAAAAACCCAAAAACACATGGAAATTGAATAATACACTCTTGAGCAATCAGTGGGTCACAGAGGATATTAAAAAAGAAATTAAACAATATCTACAAGCAAATGAAAATACAAATCCAACTTACCAGAATCTGTGGGATGCAATGAAAGCAGTCCTCAGAGGAAAATTTATTGCGGTGAATTCCCACATCAGGAAAACAGAACAAACACAAATAAACAACCTGATGCTACACCTCAAACATCTAGACAAAAAAGAGCAAGTCAAGCCCAAAGCCAAAAGAAGGGAAGAAATTATAAAGATGCGAGTAGAAATCAATGCAATAGAGACTAAGAAAACAATACAAAGAATCAATGAATCAAAGAGTTGGTTCTTTGAAAGAATAAATAAAATTGATAAGCCTCTAGCCAACCTTATTTTAAAAAAGGAAAGAAAAAACTCAAATTCATGCAATAAGGAATGAAAAGGGAGAAATCACTACAGGCTCTGTGGAAATACAGAAGATCATCAACATCTATTTTGAAAACCTCTACTTTCATAGGTTCGATAACACAGAAGAAATGGACAGATTCCTAGAAACATATGAAATACCAAAGCTGGGTCAAGAAGATCTAAAACTGCTGAATAACCCAATTTCTATTAATGAAACTGAAAATGTAATTAAATCCTTACCAACAAAGAAGAGCCCAGGCCCAGATGGATTCACTGCAGAATTCTATAAGAAATACAAAGAAGACTTAATGCCAACACTCCTCAAACTCTTCAATGAAACTGAAAGGCAAGCAATTCTTCCTAACTCATTGCTGGAAGCAAATATTACTCTAGTACCAAAACCTGAGAAATGCCCAACTAAAAAAGAGAATTACAGGCCAATCTCCCTAATGAACATAGATGCAAAAATTCTCAATAAAATTTTGGCAAACAGAATACAGAAAATCATCAAGAAGATTATACACCATAACCAAGTGGGATTCATCCCAGGAATTCAGGGATGGTTCAACATACATAAATCAATAAATGTAATTCACAGTGTCAATAGAGCCAAAAATAAGAATCACATGATCATTTCTATAGATGCAGAAAAAGCTTTTGATAAGGTCCAACATTTATTCATGATAAGAACCTTACAGAGAATTGGAATAGATGATCTTTAACCTCAATATGATAAAGGCCATCTCTGACAAACCAACAGCCAGCATCATGTTAAATGGCCCAAAACTGAAAGTCTTTACCCTAAAATCAGGCACAAGACAAGGATGTCCATTATCACCACTCCTATTCAACACAGTGCTGGAAATACTAGTCAGAGCAATTAGACAAGAGAGAGAAATAAAAGGAGTAAGGATAGGAAAAGAAGAAGTTAAATTATCATTATTTGCAGACAACATGATACTCTATATAGAAGACCCCCAAAACCCCATTGAAAGACTCCTAGATATAATAAATAAATTTAGTAATGTAGCTAGATATAAAGTCAACACTCAAAAATCAATAGCATTCCTATACACTAACAACAAAATCACTGAGAGAGAAATAAGAGAAGCTACACCCTTCACAATAGCATCCCAAAAAATAAAATACTTAGGAATCAATCTAATGAAAGAAGTAAAAGATCTATTCAGGGAAAATTATAATACCCTGAAAAAAGAAATCAAAGAGGACCTCAGAAAATGGAAAGACATCCCTTGTTCATGGATAGAAAGAATAAATATTGTGAAAATGGCCATTCTCCCAAAATTGTTATGCAGATTTAATGCAATCCCAATCCAAATACCACTAGCATACCTCATAGATCTAGAGAAATCACTCCTAAAATTCATCTGGAACCAGAAGAAACCTAGAATTAGAATAGCAAAGGCAATTCTATGCAACAAAGGCAAGGCAGGAGGCATCACAATCCCTGACTTGAAGTTATACTACAAACCAACTGTAATAAAATCAGCATGGCACTGGAATAAAAACAGACCTGAAGATAAATGGAATAGATTAGAAGATACAACTACAACTACAAACACACTCAGCCACCTTATCTTTGATGAAGGGGCCAAACATGTTCACTGAAAGAAAGATAGTCTCTTTAATAAATGGTGCCGGAAAAATTGGTTCTCCATATGCCAAAAACTAGAACTAGACCCATGCCTATCACCATGTACTAAACTAAAGTCAAAATGGATCAAAGATCTAAATATTGGGGCTGGAGGTTTAGCTCAGTGGCATAAGCGCCTGCCTTGCAACCGCGCCATCATGCGTTTGATCCCCGGTACCGATAAAAAAAAAAAGATCTAAATATTAAAACAGAAACACTAAATCTGTTGGAAGAGAGAGAAAAGATCGCGGATCGATAAGCAGCAGGATACAGAGCCTCCCAGAGAGACAAAACTCATGCCGGAATAAAACGTCCTGGAGAGGTCCGGACGGAGGGAGATGGATCCTCTCGACCCAGGAAGAAACTAAAGGCAAAAGAGCTGGTCCAACACGCAGTCCCGGGCTGCATTGGAGAAGCTAAGATTAGCGGCCACAGCGCCCTCCAGCCGCCTGAACTCGCGCCAACGCAACTGGCCGGAGCAGCTCCAACTTGCGCAGCCGCGACCCGCTGGAGCCACCCAAATTCTGGCTGCTGCGACTAGCTGGTTGCACTGAAGACCGAGGTTGGTGAGCCCAATGGAGAATGGAGCCGGCGAGGGACCTGCATTACCCCACAGTGCGTGCTGAGAATATAATCCCCTCCATGGGAAAGGGGCGACCAACTGGACGACATGTTGGAATCCGGCAGGGTGGGCATGAACAAGGAATGGTAGTGACTTTAGTTGGTTGCTCCCTTCCCAGAGCAGATTGGTGGGATCTGCTTGGCCTGGGTCACGCCCCTGGCTGGGACCCAATAAGTCATCCCAAACGGATTCCCTAGGCACAGCACACACTAACATGGTGAAGGTCCCCAAAGGTTGACTGGCCCAGTAGGGAGGGGCCAGCATACAACACCCCTGGAATGGCTGTGGGGAAAAAGGAACTCTTCTGCACTGTTGGTGGGAGTATAGACTGGTGCAACCACTGTGGAGATTCCTCAAAAATCTGGGATTGGAGGTCCCATTTGACCCAGCTATTCCACTTCTGGGCATATTCCCAGAAGAACTGAAAACATCAAACCACAGTGATAAATGTGCACCCATGTTTATAGCAGCACAATTTATAATAGTCAGATCTTGGAAACAACCCAAATGCCCATCAACTGAGGGATGGATAAAAAAGATGTGGTACTTTTATACAATGGAGTACTACTCTGCTATAAAGAATGATCACATTAAAATATTTATAAATAAATGGACACAACTTGAGACCATACTTATAAGTGAAATAAACTAAACTCACATGTATAAATACTGTATAGTCTCCCTAGTGTAAGAAATGGTAAAGGTAAATAAGATTTTATGGTAATCATAATTTTCCATTACATTGCTTTGAAGTCTTATAATGCTTTCATTCATTGTTTGGAATGGTTTTATTCTGTTTTGTTTGATTTTATTATGTGTGATGGTATGAACAGCTACTTTGAAGAAAACAAGACATTATGGCAGCACTTGCTGATTTAATGTCATCTTGCTTTGAAGTCCTAACATGCTTTTGTTCTTCTATTACCATTTCTATCATGTTGTGTCTTATTGGATTTTAATATGTGTGATAGTATAAACAAAATTTTAATGAAAAATGACATATGTTAGAAGGCACAAAATTCTTTCACCAGAGGAAAGGTAGCCTCTTTAGTAAATGGTGTTGGGAAAACTGGCTATCCACATGAGAAGATTGAATTTAGACCCATTATCTCTCACCATACACTAAACTAAAATAAAAATGGATTAAAGACCTAAACATTGGGACAGAAATGCTTAATCTACTAGAAGACAAAATAGGTAAGACACTTGAATACACAGGCATAGGAAAAGACTTTCTGGGGAAAAAAATCCAGTTGTACAAGAAATAATATGAAGAATCAACAAATGAGATCACATCAAATTTAAAAGCTTCTGCACACCACAGGAAACCATCAACAGAGTGAAAAGATAATCCACAGAATGGGGGGGGGGGTTTGCCAGTTACTCCTCAGACAAAGGAATAATATCTAAAATAAATAAAGAACTCAAAAAGATTAGACTCCCCCAAAATTTAAAGCACAAAATGGGCATCTGAAATGAACAAACACTTTTCAGATGAAGAAATATGAATGGCCAGTAAATACATTTAGGAAGTTCAACATCACTGGCCATTTGAAAAACACAAATTTAAACAATTCTGAGGTTTCATCTCTCTAGGAAGAAATGGCTATCATCAGGAAGTAACAAATGAGGCTGGGGAGAAAGGGAACTCTTCTTCATTGTTGGGACTTAAACTGATTCAACTGCTATGGGAGATTCCTCAAAAAACTGAAACTAGAAATTCCATTTGACCCAGCTATTCCCTTCTAACTATCTTCCCAAAAGTGCTAAAAACATCATATTGTGCATTCCATGTTTATAGCAGCACAATTCATAATAGCTAAATCTTGGAAGCAGCCTATGTCTATCAACAGATCAATGGATGAAGAAATTGTAGTAGTTAGACACAATGGAATACTGCTCCACCATAAAGATAAACTTGAGTCACTGGTAGGGAAATGGATGCACATTGAGACCACAATGCTAGGTGAAATAAATCAGGCACACACGTTTTAACATTGCATGATTTCTCTTATATGAGAAACCCAAGTTACAAATAAACAGTAGACAGATAATAAATACGGAAATAGATCTTTGGTAAATGCAAAGGGCTTCAAGAAATGGAGGGGAGAAAGAGAGAAGGGCAAGAGAATGAAAAGGGGATTAATATGTGTTATGTGTATGTACCAACTCCACACAAGGAGTGTAAACATCACCATATATGTGTACTAATGGAAAATAAATACAATCTAATGACAGTATCTAGTTCCAAAATAAAACATTATGATTTTTTTCCTCTTTTTTTGCAGTGCTGGATCTCAAATCCAGGTGATGGGTATGACACATGTCAGACCCATGACGCTATTCTAAAGAGGGCCAGAAGCCTGGAGAGGCTTGGCCCCTGACAACTAGAGGAAACCTTGAGGAAGAACTGTTATGATGGGTGCTCTAAGGGCCGAAAAGAAGGACCAGGTGAAGATGGAGGAAGCCTGGCTATCCTGGGCAATCAGCTTGCACTGGCTGAGGGAGACACGGTTCAAAGTAAAACGGTGTGTCAGGGTGAGCAAGGGCTGCGCTTCTGCCTCACTAATTGACACTGACCTTGTTCCTCTCCAGGTCAGTCTTCTGTCTGTACAACGAGTATTGGTCAAGATGGTCTTTAAGGACTGTCCTGCTCTGACACTCCAGAATTTTCTTCCAGTCTTTTCATCCTGGTCACTCCTCTATTACTGTCTTTCCAGCTTTTTCACTTTTTTAAGATCTCTACGGGATTTGTGCCAGGACCTGTAACTTTACATGAGGAAAGCGACCCTGCCTATCATTTATTGTCTCACTCATTCATTTATTTTTAAATCTGTTCATTGAAAATTGCTTATGCATTCATCTGCTTGATCATCCATCCATTCCTTTATTCCTTCTGTAAACATTCCTGGACCAGCACTGGTTGGGAATGGATGTGAGGATGGATCCTGGCCCATGGCCACTTTCTCCAACTTTTCCACACCAATTAAGATCTCTAAACAGACTCTGTATAATTGGGTCTTTGGGACATCATCCCTGAAGCACCCCAAAGTTTCTAAGTTGGTCACATTTCCTCTCCTCCCTCTAAATTGCATTGGGATTATACAGTCCCTTGGTGCACAGGGAGCTTTGAAAGATGCCACCTGTTTGACCTGCCCGCTCTCCTGTAGGCTATCAGCCAGAAGGAGCCGGGAGCTGCCCGGGCCAGAGGCTCCATGCTGTCCACATAAACTGTTGGAGGCTTTCTTTGGTCTTTAGCCCACCAGAATGTCCTGGGTCTACCAAATTCAGCACACTAAATGGAACCCCACTGGATTCTAAGCACTGGATTCTGCCAAGTTTTAGAAGCTCTGCTTTATTCTATCAAGTTGCAAACATTTCACCAAATCCAATGAGAGTCAAGGCATCTTTTCAGAGTTTGGAAAGCTGAGCTGGAGTGAAGCATTGTGTCCTGCCTACCAGCATGCTCTGCACAGAGGTGGCTAGATCATCTTTCACCTGTGTGCCCCCAGAGCCATCCAAAGGAGGTCGTTTGTCTCAAATGCTCTGAACATCTCCTAGGAAGCCAAAAACTCATAGCCAGAAGAAGCAGAAGGTAAGTGAGAAATAGGGATGTGGAGGCAGAGGAGAGTCAAGAGCCCTGAAGAATTACAAGGGCCTTGGCTCCCCTCTAACTCACTGTACTTCACTGGGTAAGGCTCTTCCCCTTGCCAGCCCTCAGATTCCCAACGTACAACAAGGAAGTGGACCAGCTGAGCAGTCAGACTGCCCAGCTCTGCTGGGCGTCATCTAGGCTGGGAGTAGCCCATGTTCAGCAACAAGTTCCATTTAGTTTACCTTCACCCCAGGAAGTCACAATTAGACAAGCAAAAGTTGACCTTGCCCAGGGTGAGACCTCGTCTTGGTTTTCAGAACCTGAGACAAATGATGAAGGAGACAGCACCCCTGTGGGCTGGGCACCAGGCAGACGTCAGAGGTATGCATCACCCCAGAGGCACCAACAGAGGGCCAGGAGTGCCAAGGAGAGAGGCTCCATGGGCTTGGAGAGGGCAAAGAAAGGCTGCCAGCAGGAGGCGCCATTTGAAGTGGTTTGTCCATAGAGTTTGGCCTGGAGACAGGGGAAGGCAGAAAAAATATTGTGGACGCTACAGACAAAGCTTTCTGGCCCTCTTTCTCTTCTCCTCTCTTCCCCTAGTGCCTTCCCTCAGCTGAAGGAAGGAAGACAGAGCTGGAAAGACATCCTTGGCATGCAGACTGGGAAGCTGACCAGACTCTAAGCTGGTTGGGTGACCTGGTCCCCTGTTCCAGGGCTCTTCTGTCCTCATGACTCACCCTCAGCACAGTTTGCTCCCCTCCCTCAAGCCTGCTCTTTCCTCACTGATTCTTTTGAACCTCCTGTCTGGCTGTCATTTCCATGCACCTCCTCCCAGGAATTAAGGCACCCTACCTAGCCCTGTGAAGCACCCAAGGGTCTGCCCTCTACTGGGGGCAGGGGGTGGACATACACTCATGTAAACAGTCACACATGAACCTATATGTGGCATATTCACACCCAAGCACATATTTACATACCTTTATGTCAGACAGGTGTTTGTGTAGTCACATGTAGGTGGGCACTATGGCCAAACCCAGTCACCAGGGCTGCAGGGAAAACCATGCCATCTCTGTGTCTCACTCCTGCCTCCAGCCTGACATAGCACCTCCTCCCCCAGGAAACCACCCGCAGAGTTTCCCCCTGAGGAGCTCACAAGTTCACACTACCCCTGATCCATAGAGGCTTTAAACAGCCAAGTCGAGTGCTTCTATCTGAACCCCAAGACTAGATTGTGCTCCAGAAATGGCCCTTGATTCCCTGAGGCAGGGCTCAATGCCTAGGGCTAAGCACGGTGCCCTGTGTTTCTACAGTGTGCAAGGAAAAGGTACCTACAGAGACACCCTGCCTGGACACTTAAAGCTCAGTGAGACCCTTGAAGTGCCTGTCAACAAAAAGAAAGCTGGGCTTGTTCGCTCACACATGATCCCAGCAGCCTGGGAGGCTAAAGCAGGCAGACTGTAAGTTCAAGCCCAGCCTGAGCAACTTGTCCATTTAGCAAGACCCAAAAGGGGGCTATGTAACTCAATGCAAAGGTCAATTCCCAGAATAAAGGGAGAGAGAAGGAGAGGAAATAAGAGCACAGAGGAGAAGAAGAGGGAGAGGGGAGGGGAGAAGAAGGAAGGAGAGGAGGGAAGGGATAGGACAGGAGAGAGGAGAGGAGAGGAGAGGAGAGGAGAGGAGAGAAGAGAAGAGAAGAGAAGAGAAGAGAAGAGAAGAGAAGAGAAGAGAAGAGAAGAGAAGAGAAGAGGATAGAAGTTATTAATGAGCTTCCTATCACCAAAGATGTGCAAACAGAAGCAGAATGAGACTGAGTGTGGAAGAGTGGAGAGGATTCTGCCTGAGAAGGCTTAGAGTAAGTGGCCTGGGAGCACACTTGTCCTCACTTGCTCCCCTGAGTCTAGCACAGTGTCTGGTGTGTTGTAGGTCTTCAATTTCTTCTTGATTTTGGAATAAATAAAGGAGGGAAGAATAAAAGAAGGAAACAGGCTCATGCAAATGTGCACCGAGAGGAACAAGTGCTCAGCTGGGCCAGGCTGTGGCGATGTATGCACCATGACCCGTGGCGCCACTCCAGATACCCAAAAATACTAAGGACAGGCTGAATTCTGCTCCCTAGCTGGCGAGAGGACTGTGGGGAGGACTTGGGAGAAGGACGTCTATCTAGAGGGACAGAAGCAGGCAGAGTGGGGCCTGATGAAAGTAAAGATCCATGCTGAGCATGGTATGTGTAGACCAAATTCAAGATCCACTCCCCACAGACCACTGTGTGACCTCAGTTTCCTAACATGCAAACCATGGAAGATCCAACAAGTTGGCCTCTAGGGGCATTTTTTATGCTAATGTTCTTGGAGTTCATGAAGTCAAAGTACCACTGCCTCTACGCCAGAGAAATTAGAAACTAAGGCTGGGTCAAAAGAGCCATCAGCTTTAGCTGGAAAGCCCACAGCAAAGGCTTCCGAATCTGAAGGTCTAACCCTCATGAGTAGTTAACGGGGCTTTGTGGGAGCAGGGGCTGCACCCACAGACAGGGGAGAGGCCTGCACCCTCTCCGGGGCAGGCCCAGTGCATACTTTCCTCATGGGACCAGTGCTGGCCTAAAAAGACACAAGGCTTCTGCAGCCAGGGCCAATGGAGAAAGGGTTTCCAGACAATGGGAACAGTTTAAGCAGTGACTCCATGGCTGTCTCAATGCCAGGAGGACCCTCAGACTATCCAGCCAGGGTTCTCAAAGCATGGTACCTAAGCCAACAAAGCATCACTCTGATCTACTGAGTCGGAAGCTCTGGGAGTAGAAGCAGCAATCTGTGTTTTAATACTTTCTAGGTGACTTTGGTACATGTACAAGTCTGAGGGTTTCTGATAGAAACCACTGGTTCCCAAACTATGTCCATAGATCACTTTTCTGCAGTGTTCTGTAAAAGGGAGACCAGGGAGTACATGTTCTACAGTGCTTTTAAAAAAAATCACAGATCATTAACATACTCAAAGTTCTGGGAAGTCCTGCAGTAAAGAGGACTGTTAACTATTAAGCTAGCATCGCCTCACAGTGACTTCAATGCCTGTTCACACTGCCATTAACATTCTCTTAGGGGAACCATCCCCCTCATCCTAATTCTTCACATGAATAAACTGAGGCCCAGAGAGGATGATGGGAACACCCTAAAATCACAAAGAGAGGGCGCATGCCTGAGCTGGCACAGACCCCAGTGATCCCTCGAATCTCAGCAGAGGATCTAGGGAGCTGCCACTCCTGTACCCTCACTCCTTCCATCCAAGCTGGGCATCCCTGCAGAGCTGGCAGCACGGAACCCGTCAATAGGACGGTGGTCTCTGAGTTCTTCCTGAGGGGATTCTCAGGCCACCCAGCTCTGGAGCGCCTGCTCTTCCCTCTGTGCTCGGCCATGTACCTAGTTACCCTGCTGGGGAACGCGGCCATCGCGGCAGTGAGCGTGCTAGGTGCCCGCCTCACGCGCCCATGTACTTCTTCCTGGGCAGCCTCTCCATCTTGGACATCTGCTGCACATCCACCTTTGTGCCCCTAACGCTGGTGCACCTCTTGTCATCCCAGAAGACTATCTCCTTTATTGGCTGTGCCATCCAGATGTGCCTGAGCCTGTCCACGGGCTCCGCAGAGTGCCTGCTGCTCGCCATCATGGCCTATGACCGCTACCTAGCCATCTGCCAGCCACTCAGATACCCCGTGCTCATGAGCCACCGGCTCTGTTTGCTGCTGGTGGGAGCCGCCTGGGTATTTTGCCTCATCAAGTCGGTGAGTGAGACAGTCATTGCCATGAAGCTGCCCTTCTGTGGCCACCACGGGGTCAGTCACTTCACCTGTGAGATCCTAGCAGTGCTGAAACTGGCCTGCGGTGACACATCCGTCAGCGAGGGCTTCTTGCTGGCGGGGGCCATGCTGCTGCTGCCTGTGCCCCTGGCTCTCATCTGCCTGTCCTACGCACTCATTCTGGCCACCATCTCAAGGGTGCCGTCAGCCGCAGGGCGTTACAAGGCCTTCTCCACCTGCTCGGCGCACTTGGCTGTGGTGCTGGTTTTCTACAGCACCGTAATCTTCATGTACATGAAACCCAGGAGCAAGGAGGCCCACATCTCTGACGAGGCCTTCACAGTCCTCTACGCTGCGGTCACACCCATGCTGAACCCTGTCATTTACAGCCTAAGGAACAAGGAGGTGAAGGACGCTGTCAAGAAGGCATGCAGCGGCAGACCCGCCTGCAGGTGAGGGAGGGCAGGCTCCACACAGGAACTGAGGTCACCACTGCCATGTCAGTGTGGTGTGGAACACAGGGCTACAGGTGACTTCGTCCCAGAAAGGCAGCACCGAATTTCAGCAATTCTGCCACCAAACAGCTCATGAATTCCCCCCTGCTTTTTGTCCTGTGGCCATAGGCCCAAAGCCTCCCTCCCTAGACCTTCACAGCACCCTCCTGGCTGCTCCCAAGACTCCAGTCTTGTTCCTCCTTCCAATTTATGTTCCAGGCAGCATTCAGAGGCATCATCTTGAAAAGCACATGAAAATGCATCCCTCTTCCCACTGAAACTCATGAACTGCCTCCACTGCCCCAGGACACAGTAGCACACTTCTGCAGGGGCACTTGAGCCTCTTACAGCTGGCCCTACTTGACCAGTTCCCCAGTCTTCTGCCCCACAACCTTGCCCTTCCCTGTACTGCCCAGCTCTGAACTCTTCTGGAATTCTCCACACAAAGCAGCTCCTCCCAACATACACTCCATGTGTCGAAGAACCACCTAACCCTTCAGGCTCAGGCCCTGTCACCTGCAGGGAGCACCCCACTTTGCCCTCCTCACTGTGCCCCTCCTGTGATCCAAGAGCACAGAGTATCCTGTTCTGCTTCTGTCTGGCATCCAGAATTACTCAATACCAGGTCCTGCACAAGTGTCAGAAATACATGAACATGGCAACTTAAGGGTCGTCTGGATTCATCCCAAAATCTGAGCAGAGCTGGGATAGTCTTCAGATGGCAGGCAAAGCCTCTCCCTTCTGTAGATCACAGTGGCAGCAGCAATGAGGCCACAGTTCAAGAACCTCAGACCTATGTGGCCCTGGGACACAGAGCATCCCAGAGCCTTAGTAGTAGGAACATCCATTTTCCCCCTTAGTAGCAGAAACAGCTACAAATTTCAGGGTTGCCTGTCCTACTTGGATTGGGGGCTGCTCTACCCCTTCTCACCCCATCTCTGGGACACTTCCATAGCTGCCCCTGCCCAGTTCTCAGTCTATTTGCCGTTTTCCTTTCTGAGAGCTCAGTGAGCACATAGCAGAAACAGACCCAGAGTCCTAAAGCACATCACTCCCTTCCCTGCTCTGGCCTCGGTGGCCTCTGTACAGTGGGATATCTAGGCTTGTTTGGTTTCTCAGCAAGTGTCCAGCCCTCTTGTCCACTGACCGCAGATCAACACAGCTCAGCATGAGCTCCTGCCTTCCCTCCCAGGCCTTCTGTCTACTCTCTGTGTAGAGCAGAACAGAGCCAGAAGAGAGGACATCCTCCTCCTCAGTGGCTCCCAGTCACTGTCAGACTCTCACAGCTTTCTGACCACTCCCAAGGGAAGGCTGGCCAAGGCCAGTCAAGGATCAGCCATTGACTGGGTCCTGGGTGCCCCTGACAGGGGTGTGGACTTTATCCTGTGGCACTGGGGGTCACAGTCAGGTTCACTTTCAGAAGAGTCACTGGGCTGGTGAAGAAGAAGTGTTGCACACTTCTAGGGGAGATGGGAATAAATGATCTTCCTGCAAAGGAAGTAGGGAACATGAATTAAGGGCCTTAAAAACACCTCGGTTGTTTTCAGCCCACACTGCAGTTTATAGGACTCTAAGGGGCACGAAGATGTAGAAATAAAGACACTAACCACAGAGTTCATTGTTTATAGTAACAAAAAATTATATGACCTTCATGTCCAACCATAGAAGAATGTGTAAGTAATTCTGGCTGATAACTGAGTGTGATACAGCCACTGGAGGTTTTTTTAAGAATTTGATGGTAGAAAATGTTCACAATAAAACTAATAGAAAAAACAGGAACATAAAACGTACTCAGTATCTTCCTAATCTTACTTTTAAAGCATATTTTCATATATATATGTATATATACGTACATACATATTCATAGGAAATTCTGGGAAACTATGACAAAGCATTAACTAAGTGGTTTTCTCTGGATGATGGGACTGCAGATAAGTACTCTTCTCTTATTTTCAATATTGCTCATTATTTCTCAAATGAACATGACTTTTTTTTAAAAGTCATTCATTTTAAGAAGTAGGAGAGAGTAGATGTCAGAGGAGAAAACACAGCCCGGGGTTGGAAGTAACAGGCTGCTGCCATAGGCAGGCACTGCAAGCAGAGAAGCAGAGATGAGAGGCATTTGGGGGACACTGACAGGCACAGATAAACAATATCTGGGAGGTTAAACTATAATATGTTGGCAAATGTATGGGGAGAGAGCAGCAGAAGTCAGGGCAGCTGGAGACAGTGAATTTGCCTCTGCCCCACCGAGCCCAGGTTTCCACAGGGGTGCACAGGGACACAGCTGTGCAAGAAGACAGAAAATAAGCACCAACAATCTCCCAGCATTTACTCTGATGCATGTTCCTGATAAAATTCCAGAAGCCACATCACAGTGCACTACAATGATCAGCAAAGCCTCTTGCTTTATTGAAGGCAGTTTTTTAGTGTCTACACTGTGTCAGGTTATTATCCTGTATTGTGAAAGGACAGGAAGGAAAGGGGAAAGGAATAAAGGAGCCTGCAAAAACTCATGTACTTGACCAGATCTATGACTTGGAAGGTCTCGCTCACACATTGAAGGTGTCACATCTTTAAAGCAATTAAATCTCCTCAAATGTGGGTGAATCCAGGTCCTCCTAGCAAGGACATAAACCACTTCACAGGCCAAATACCCAGGCCAAGGTGCAGGGCTACAACAGGTCCAGCCTTCATCTTTCCAGCCCAGCATCTCTCTTGTGCTCTCCTCACTCCTGTCCCCTGGGACAGGACCAGGAACTCAGAGTCTGAAGCCCATCTCCCTCAGCTACCAGGCCTGCTACTTTGTGTAGTTGCAGAGTTTGAACTTTAAATTGGGCAGGGACTGTGAGGTCCCCAAGAGCAGGCAGCAAGCAGGCTGTCTATGTGACAGGGGACCAAGAAGCTGATCCTTGGAGCCCTCAACCTGGCCCGCCCTAGCACCACGCACTGCTGGTAATGAACTCAGCACATCCCCCTGGCTCCCCCAAGCCTCAGGTCAACTCACCTGGCTCCAGCGCCCCGCATGCACTTCAGCAACTGGGCCAGTATTAGGAGGTAAGGGGCATTCAGCTGGCTTGTTATTCTCAGGAAATCTTTCTAAAACATTCAGAAGTCACAATAAGGGGAAAGGTTCATAACAAGAATTATTACTAATATCTTCCACCACCCACTACTGTTTACTACCTGCCAAGCTCTGTCTTAAGAGCTTTACTTCATCTCACTGGATCCTCACAATAAACCCTTGCTCCAAGGAAATACTACTCTTTCCCATTGCAGGTAAGGGCGTTGAGGGAATGTGAGGAAATCACAGCGCTGGGCTTGGGCCGTGACCAGGCCGACTCTAAACCCACTCTCGACTCCCCTGCCACACAGAGAAGAGGCAGCGACACCGTGATCTAGAGTTTCATGGAAGCTGTACTTGAAGCTCTCCTCTCCTTTTCCCCTGCCTTTCTTTCAAGATGATTCATGAAGCCTAAAGTACTAAACAGCAAAAGTAAAATTTCCTGCCAATAAGATGGACGTGATATTTACCTTGCAAACTAACCCTGGTCTGTCAGATTTTAGGGGTGGAAGTTGCTAGAAGGATGTGAGGAGATGTTTTGGAGATTATGGAATACAAGAGATCCCTGAATTGAATAGCTCTATTTCCAAGAAAGTCACACAGCAAAACAGGAACAAAGAACTAAACAGGTCCTCCTCTGCCCCGTGCACTCAATTTCTTTGCACTCTGTGAATCCAGTTTCCTGGAACATGACAGAGTGTGTGGCATGGTAGACAGATGGTAGAACAGTTTTCTGAGTGTGTTGTGAAACAGCATGGTATCCAAATGTAGAGTCTGCTCAGCAGTATTTCTGGTCCTCTCGCTTCTGGGCATGTTAGAACTACAAGGAGCTAGTGACTCATAGACAGATATGAAGTACGTCACTTCTGGGACTAAACATTTAACTGCTTGCAGTTTGTCTTTCCCATCCATACGTGGAGACTTCATCAGTCAAGGTCTTTGAGTACAACCCTGAAGCCCACCATGTACAAGCAGCATGAAGAAGAAAGGAGTCTTTCTCACGTTAAGTCCCTAAAATCGCAGTCATGCATTTCTGCAGCATAACCCAGCCCATCCTGGTACTCCCTGGCCTCCCACCCTGTGCCCACACTGCAGAGCCACGGCTCCTGCTAGCCTGGAAGCGTGGTGTTTGCCAGGCTCAGATTCTTTGGGCTGGTTCTAATGTCCATGGATATGCTATGTTCAGACTCTTGAATTGCAAGGAAGCCCACAGGCTCCCGATGCAGCCCTCCAGCCAGAGGAGCTGTTCTTGTAGGTAGAAGACTGGCCCCCTCAGTTCCCTGGCAATTGTACAGACTGCAGCATTGTCCTGGGGTAGGTTGGAGTGGGGAGAAGCCCTTCATATCAAAGTGGGATTTTTGACAGAACAGCAGCGCTGAATCTGAATTAAC
This sequence comes from Hydrochoerus hydrochaeris, assembly GCA_004027455.1. Classification (NCBI taxonomy): domain Eukaryota; kingdom Metazoa; phylum Chordata; class Mammalia; order Rodentia; family Hydrochaeridae; genus Hydrochoerus; species Hydrochoerus hydrochaeris. The sequence continues at coordinate 14,366 of PVLA01007864.1, read as the reverse complement.
AGCTCAGTTTAAGTGACAATCACTGCTCTCCTGGTGCAGGGCCCTGCCAGGTGGCAGTGATGAATGAGACATGACCCTTTCACCTTAATAGCACAGATTTGTTTCACAGAATAATCAAGAAAGAAATAACACAGTAACCATAATGTAGGCAAATGAAATTAATCTGTGCTACCAGCTGAGAGGGCCATCCTGTTGTAGGGTGCTCAGCTCCACGAAGGCATCTGAGAAGGTGGCACAGAAAAGCTGAGCCGTGAGCAGTGTGGGGACAGGAAAGGTCAGTCCAGCTGAGAGAGGGCTCATGGGAAGGCAGACAAGACTGGGATGTGCAGGCTTTGTCCAAGTCCTGGACAGGGTCTGGTGAGGCTGGAGCAAGCGTACAGGAGGGATGAGGTGGGAGTCCCAAAAGAGAGCAGGCCTGAGCCCGCTCACAGAGGCCTCTCCATTCCCACCTGGCCTGTTTGCTGAGAGGCGAGGATGAGAAAGAGAAGTGCAGAGTGGGTGGGTTTCCATCCTTTGCCTGCTTGGAAACAGGTACCAGACTTGAAATGAATATAGGTCTTTTTGTAAACACATGCTCAGCAAAGACAATGCCCTTTGAAAGGTTTGTCGAAATCATTTCAGATTTCAGGTTTGACCTTATCTTTATACCCCAGATTCTAAGAGAACCCCAGAGGTCTAAAGCCCAAAGACAGGAAGGGACACATCCAAGGACACTGAGACCAAATGAGTAAGTGGCTACAAACCCTGAGATGGCCGTATTGTCCACACTAGCAAGGGCTCGGCACGTGGAACACACTCAGTAAACATCAGCAGAGTCAAAGAATGAGCCGTCTTCATCTTTCTGCCAACTTTAACAGGAGACCCTGCCTTAAAATCTTCACATGGCTAAGTGTTAAGGTGAGTTACTGACTCGGATTAAGCAACTGCTTTTGTGTGTTCCAGAAACAGTTCCTTAACAATCACCTTAATTCGGGGTAGAGAATGAAAAGAGCCCAGAGACTCTGAGGGAAGATGTCATGAACCCTTGTCAGGGATGTGGCAAGCACAGACCCAGCAGGTGCCTGAGGTAGAAGATGTGGCCTTCCACGTGGGTGGCTCACAAGCACGTTCGTGTGTGTGTCTCCTCTGTGCTGCACAGTAAATCAATTTTTAAGGGGAAAACTGAATTTCAGAGAGCCCAAATGACCTGGTTGACATCACAATAGTGTTTTATGTGCTGGTGAAATGGAGACGGAGTTCTACTCTCAGACTGTAGTAGACAAGACAGGTGCACAACACACTACACACTGCACACTACACACTGCACACTGCACAGTCACTTGGAGGGACAGCTAAGGACTAGGGGAGCAAACAGAATGAGAGGTCACTCTACACAGGGCAAAGGAGGAAAAAGAGGAGACACAGATCTTAGAAATGAGAGATGAGGAAGAACTTGCCCTCTGGGAAGGAAGGACAGGCCAGTGTCTGAAGGTGGGAACAGGCTGTTTATTCAGGTCAGGGTGGGAGTATCTCGTCCCCAGAAACAGTGCATCCAATTAAGAGGTGAGGGGAAAAGCTTCAGCCCAGGAGAAAAGACAGGGCTTCATTACTGTCCCAGAATGAAGAATAAAAGTTCATAGTCAGCTCTTATCTTTCCTTTAGACCAGGGACCCCATGAGGCAACTTTCCTCCCTGAGACCCCTGTGCTCTGGAGGCCCCCAGGTTCCTCCTGTCGCTACCCAACACTTACCCAGGAAGGCAGCAAACTAGCTCAGCAGGGCAGTGGAGCTGCCTGGGAGGAAACAAGCCCTTCCTGCTCCTCCTTTTCTAAAGTTAGTCAGTGACTGATTCCACTTCCACCAGATTTGCCCTTGGTTCCCTTGCGTGGCATCCCTGCCAACTGCATTTATCCTACAAAGCAATATGGAAGCCAAGAAGTCGGTCACTGGCTTTCATAGCCAATGCTAAATCTTGTAACCAGGAGCTCTACTGGGATGTGTATGTTCTTGTATGTCCTTTTAAAAATTAATGGTCTATGGGTCAGGGATTTAGCTCAGTGGTGTAAGCATCTGCCTGGTGAGTGCAAGGTTGTGAGTTCAATCCCTGGTACCAAAAAAGAAAAAAAAATTTAATTTGGGCTTTAGCTCAGTTGGTTAAGGTCCCACCCTGGTAAACATGAGGTTGTGAGTTCCATCCCAGGTGCTGGAGAAAAAAAAAATTAATGGTCTAAGCCACATGTGATAGCACAGGCCTGTAATCCTAGCACTTGGGAAGGATGAGGCAGGAGACCAGCCTGGGCTACACAGTTAGATCTTGTCCCCCTCAAAAAAAAATAATAAATAATAATAAGAATAGTCTACGAACCTTTAGGAGAGATGATCTGAAATCAGACTTACACATCCTGTGGAGATAGTGTTCCATCTTCATGGCCCAAAGGACTACCCTGGGCAAGATTATCTATGCTCACACACCTGTCTTCCAGAACACACCTCACCTCACTCAAGGAAGGGGGCAGCAAATGCGGTAGATGTGGAATCTTTTGGTCCACTTATTCTTTTCTTCCTGCTGGAGCCCCAACACCTGAAACAATGCCTTGGCACAGAAGAGGCAATGACTGAGTGCATCTGAAATATTAGGAGTACAATTCAGGCTCATGAAGTCATAACCCAAAAAATGCTTCCTGTGAAGTCATAACACTTGCAATTCCAAGGGAGCAAGTCAAACATGAATCCTACTCTACTGCTTCCTCTCAGCAAACCCTGGGAAGGTCAGCAAAGGAGCCCAGCGGCCAGAATGCAAAACATCCCTGCCCAAGTTAGGTCAGGAGAACTGCAGAACTGAGAGGGCTAGCCACAGCCCTGAAATTCAAGTCTCTCCTTCACAGACGCAGTGAAGCCAAATGCCACAGAGTGAGCCGAGCTGCTGCAGGTGACAAATCCCTGCAGTCAGAGCTTTTTCCAAAAAGCTGTGTGGTCCAGATGGAAAAGAAAAGAGAACGAGATGGATGGGGCAAACTGGACAGCTGTGAAAGAATATGTCCTGCTGGGGCTCCAGGAGCATCGTGACCTAGAGGTGGTCCTGTTTGGGTTTTGCCTAGGCGTCTACTGTCTGACTGTGCTAGGGAACTCCCTCCTCGTAGGGCTGATCACACTGGATCCCCACCTGCACAACCCCATGTACTTCTTTCTCAGCAACCTCTCCCTCATCGACATCTGCGGCACCTCTTCCTTCGTGCCTTTCATGTTAGCGAACTTCCTGGAAACCCGAAGGACCATCTCCTTCCCAGGTTGTGCTCTGCAGATGTATCTGACCCTAGCGCTGGGTGCTACAGAATGCCTGCTCCTGGCCATGATGGCGTATGACCGTTACGTGGCTATCTGCCAGCCACTTAGATACCCAGAGCTCATGCGAGAGCAGACTTGCCTGTGGATGGCAGCGCTGAGCTGGGGAACAGGCTTTGCCAACTCACTGCTGCAGTCCATCCTTGTCTGGCGCCTCCCCTTGTGTGGCCAGAATGTCATCAACCACTTCTTCTGTGAGATCTTGGCAGTGCTTAAACTGGCCTGTGGGGATGTCTCGCTCAACGTAGTGACATTAGTGGCGGCCACGGCTGTTCTGACACTGACCCCACTCCTGCTCATCTTCCTCTCCTACCTTTTCATCCTGCTCGCCATCCTCAGGGTGCCCTCCGCCACAGGCCGGCGCAAAGCCTTCTCAACCTGCTCTGCCCACCTCACGGTGGTGGTGGTCTTCTACGGGACCATTTCCTTCACGTACTTCCGACCCAAGTCCAAGGACGCCAACGTGGATAAAATTGTCACACTGCTCTACGGGGCTGTGACACCCTCACTAAACCCCATCATCTACAGCCTGAGGAACGCGGAGGTTAAAGCTGCCATCACCGCTCTGCGAGGGGGAGCTCTGCTCTCCAGGAAAATGTCCGGGTTTTGCTGCTGCTCCCCGTCTCTACCAGCCAGCACAGGCTAGGTTATACTGCGGTGGTGACCGCAAATTTTCAGTGACAAACCCATCACGGTTTTATTTCTCACTCATGCTTCAGGTCCGTTAGAGCTCAGCGGCTCTGCTTCATTTTCCTCACGGGGACGTAGGATGACAAAGCAGTTTCCACTGGGAACATCTCAGCATGGCAAAGGGAAAGGGAAGGGAAGGAAGTCTGCACAAACTCCTATTTACACTCACAAGTACTCATGCTTTCTTGCATGTACTCACAGTTCATGGTCTGTTAGGAGGCACATCTAACATGGGGGAGGAGAAGCCCCGCTGCTGTGTTTGGAAGGAAAGAGAGGACTGAGAGTTATGAATAACTAATGACCATATGCTATTCTGCAGAATCAACCCAAGAGCTTCCTCTGCCTTGATCATCCACTCTTCCTAGACTGTGCCAGCTTAATCATCTCAGCAAAGCTCTGCTTAGTTTGAGGCAGTTTTGCACTAGTTCAACCAAGCAAGGTTGGAAGTGTGTGTCCCAGAGTCTCTCTCCTGTCTGGGAATGCTTAGGGTTACCCACAAGAAATGTCCACCAGCTTCAATAGTACGGTTTGGATCTTTCGTTTTCTTCTGTTTTTTGAAACAGGATCTTGCTGCATAGTTTAGGCTGGCCTTGAACTCACTTTGTACCCCAGCCTGGTCTTGAACACACGGTGATCCTCCTGCCTCAGCCTCCTGAGTGCTAGTGTGTGCTGCCACACGCACGTGGATCTTTGAATGTGCCCCAAAATGTTCAAGTGTCCAGAGGATGAACTTCTGGAAGGTAACCGGATCATAGGGATTTAACTTCATCAGTGAATTAACCCATTGATCAAAGCACAATTTTAGAGCCGGGCATGGTGGCACATGCTCGTAAGTCCAATACTTGGGAGGCTGAGGCAAGAGGATCACAAGAGTGAGCTCAAAACCAGCCTGTGCTATATAATGAACTTCATGGTAAGATCCTGTCTCAAAAAAATAAAAACTGTAAATCATATCCAGGTATGGTAGCAAACACCTGTAATCCTAGCACTCAAGAGGCTGAGGCAGGAGGATCACTGTGAGTTCAAGGCCAGCCTGGGCTACACAATGAGTTCAAGGTCAGCCTGATCTAGTCTTTAAAAAAAGCCTTGTCTCAAAAAAAATCATAATTTTCTGACATTCTTGGGAGGTGACAGAAACAGATGGGTCCTAACAGAGGCAGGACCTTGAGGACCATGAGGTCCTCAGCCTGTTCCTCTCTGGCTCTTTTTCTGCTTCCTGGCTGCCGTAAGGTGAGCAGCTTTCTCCTACCATGCCTTTCTACCACACTGCTTCTGCCTTGGCACAGGCCTAAATGGCGCCAGGTTGACAGGAACGTTCATCTTCCAGTGCACCCTGTGCATCGCCCTCACTGTTCTCGGTCTGGCCCAAACGCAGCTCTGTGGCAAAAGGTGCGAACTTCTGCAGAACTCTATCACTGAGCTTGAAGGCAGAGAACTAGACTCAGCTCCCGGCTAGGTCTCCGGGGCTCTACTGTGCCCTTACATTCCCTAATTTAAACCAGGCTTCGTTCCCAGCTGGGCCTACAAAAGCAACTTCAAGCCAACACCAAATACAGAGGTACCAGCTTCATATAGGTGTCACTCACTGCTCTGAAGGCCCCACTGGTGTAATCTCTATAATAAATTCCTTATATGGCTCAATGGTTCTGCCACTTTGGTCAAATCCCAATTGATTTATCACTCTTCTGATAAAGGACCTTGCATAGTTTCCTATTACCATAGCTTTAAATCCAAACATTTCCACCGCTCTTCAGAGCCCTCCGGAAGCTGGGCCCACCTGCCTCTTCAGCCCGACTTTCCACTGTGTCCTTCACACAGGCCAGCCCCTCTCTACATCATCTGGACTGCCCACGCCTCCAGGCCTTTGCTCATGCTGTTCGTGACTCACACTGAGGATGAGTTTTCAAAGCCAGCTTAGACACCGTCTCTTTCATGCAATTTTTTCTGATGCACTTTGAAATTGTTCTTTTTACATCCTGCAGTACTCTGTCAAGACCTTTCACTTGGGACCTATCTCATCCTGAGTTACGCTATTGACATTTCAGCAGCATGAGAGCTTCTCCAGGGCAGGATGGCACAGTCTGACTCATCTCTGTGGCTCCCACAGGGCTTCCCCACAGCACACTTGCTGAACTGAGCTGCCTCTTGAGAAGCTCTCACAGCACTGTCCGTGGATTAAGCCTGATTGCTGAACTCATGCCAGGCAGTGGCCAGGGGTCTCACATGTGGGGGCAGGAGGACTTGCTGCCTCAGGCCTCTATTGCAGGCAGGCAGGGCTGGCTTGGATCTGGGGCCGCAATGAGACAAGACAGAAGAGAACCAAAGGTTCCGGGCTGGTTCAGTTACTGTGCCCAGCACTGTCTTATTGCTAGCTCCCCACCACCTCTAGGAATCCCACCAGCACCTCAAACTCAAAATCTATAAACTATAAAACTGAACTCATCATCCCCAACTCCAAGTGATGTCACCATCTCAAGGAAAGGTACCATCACCCAAAACCAGAAACATGGTGGTCATCCTAGACGTCCATACTTCACTTTCCCATCAACCACTAAGTCTGTAGAACCCACCTCCCAAGAGCTCTTAAATCTGTCCCCTCCTTCCCACTGACACTGTATGCCATTTCTCACTACACTGTCTTCCAACTCTCCCAAATCCATCCCCCACACCAGCTGTCAAAATGCCAATCTGTCCACCACACCCTGCTGCTGAACTCACTCTGTACCCCGTGTGTAAAGAACAGGCCTCGCCCATCTACCTGTTGATGGGGTCTGAGGGGCTCCCACACCCCTCAGACCCAGGCCTCCTGTAACCTGCACACTTCCATGAGTTAAAATCAGTCTCTCCCACCTCTGGGCCTCCCCTTGCTGTTCTCCCCACACCCAGATGCTGTGACCTTCAGCTGGCGTGTACTGGACATGTATCGTGCACCAGGCTAGGCACTGTGCCGTGTTCTAAGTGCTTTACTGAGTGAGGACCAGGTGGAACAACAGGACTCTCAGGGGTGGGATGCAGCATGGATACCTGTAAGCAGAGAACCCTCTCCCTGCATCTTGGCATTATGGGAACTGGTTTAATCCTCTCACAGGCTTTTGTTTTCTAAAGCACCTTCCAATAGCCCTTAGCTTGATAGATTGTGTCCTGGCTCTGTTGCCTCTTTGTGGCCTTCTATACGCTCCTGATCCAGCCTTGAATTCCAGCTGTTTGGGTACAGGCTTCTTAGGGACTTGTGTCTCTCTTAGCGTGAAGGAATAACATTTCTGACACAGGAGCAGACACCTGGCCCACCCGCCTTCACTCCTTCTCACCAGGCATTGGCCACGACATTCTCTACTCAGCGCCCCAGGAATAGACATGACTGTAGAAAGCAGAGAACAAAGGCATGTTGCTGGCTTTTGAGTTTCAGCAGCCTAGGCCCTGGAGGAAACAAAAAAGACTTAGGTACAGATTAAAAATTTGAGAGAAAATAACAGTAAGGCTTCTTCACTCCAGATTAACAAGTGGGAAGGGAGGGAGGGACAGGAGGAAGAAACACACTGCCAGCACTGACACAAGGAGGTCCCGAGAGGAAGCAGTCCTTTGCCAATTCCTTAGGCAGCTCTGCGGGGTAAAAAGATGGAGCAGTACACATCTTTTTCAAGTAAAACGCACAAGACCCCAAAACAGAAATGGCTTCATGCAGTGCTGGAGTAGCCAAGGCCTTAGACAAGCTCACAGGTCTCCACGGTGGCACAGGAGGTGTGGGCAGCACCTCAGGACTGTGAGGGTTCACACAGGAGCCAGAACCCTCCTGCGCCCAGATAGCCTCTGGGCCACTCAATGGGGGTCAGACGGGATGACTGAGATCTCAGGGGGTGGGCGAAACACGGACACTGGTGACCAGAGAGAATGTCCTCCCAACTTCCCAGATTACGAGACCCTCAGGACTCAGTCGTGACCCTAACGGAAACAGAAGAAATCCCAGTTTACAGAAGATTATTTCTGGTACTCAGGAATAATGGAGACTCAAAATAGAAGATATGCTCTTATGATATTGTCTGTAAATCTGAAATATATGCCTGTTACTCTCATTTCCTGGCACCTTGGCTTCCTTCTCTGGATGAGTGGGCATCATGGACGAGGTATGCTTCCCTGATTCAATTCATCTCAGTGTACACATACACATGCGTGTGCACACACACACACACACACACAGGGCCCACTAGAAATTGAAAAAAGGCATCAGGCAGTGTTTGGAAATGAACACGGACGAGGGTGTGTGCGTAATGGGGCAGAAGCCTCACACAGTTAGTTCCCAGGGGTTCCTTCAGCCTGGGCTCCCATCATGCTCCCTATTTCCTCCCCCAAACCCTGACCCCAGGGTGGAAAAAAAGCAGCACAGAACCAGCACATGTTTCATTGGAGACACACCAAACTCCACCTGCACCAGCTCAGAATGCCAGCACCAGGCCCCAGTTCCAGCTCCATCTGCCCTCAACTCCCCATTCCCTGCACAGACCAGCCCAGATGCCACTCTAGGAAGGAAGCTTCAGGCCAGAGTTGCTGAGTCTCTAGGAAAATCTGGAGACTCAGTTTCCCCAAGATGGTCTCCATTTCCTCTGGAATGATGCATATTCCTGATAGGACTTTGTGTCCCCAGAAGCAATTCATGTCTGTAGGACAGCTCCACTTCCCTGGGAAGGGCTTCATGCCCCAGAATGTCCTGCGAGGTCTCTGTGCCCTGCATAGTGCCGGTCTTTAAGAAGCAGTCCATGAATGCAAGAAGTTTCCCATGCCCTGGCAAAGTCTCCAGGTCCCTGGAAGAATTCAATGTCCTTGACAAAAACTCCAAGTCCTCAAGAATACAGCTTGTCTCTTGTCCCCAAGAAGGCTCCTCATCCCCAGGAAGAACACTGAAGGGTTAATCCCCTCGCGCCCTGTTCCAAAGCCCTTCTCAGCTGGCACAGATGCTGCTGACAGTGGCTCCTCCTGGGCCCACAAGGCCTAGCTCCTCCTGCTCATTGATGCACAGCTGGTAACCACAGCCCCGGGCCCGGGCTGCAGATGGGACCCGGTGCTCGGTCTTGGCACGAGGAGGAAGCAAGAAGCCCACACTGCCGGCGATGAGCATATGCCAAATGCTATGGATGTAGAAGTAGTTGTCTTGGGTCTCCACAAACGCATAGAGTAGGATGGCACTGCCCGCAATAAGGCTGCCTGGACACAGGTAGAAAAGCCAGCGGCGCCATGTGGGTGGGTAGCAGTGCCGACGGCGGACACTACGTACTGTCTGGGGGAAGCAGAGAAGTGGGGTTCAGGAACGTAAGACCCTCGAACCTACACTAGAGCTGGTCAGTCTCATGCTTCCTCAAAGCCTGGTTGTGACCTAAAGACACCTGCCAAGGGTGGGGTGGCCACTGTGGAGAGCAGGTGATGGCGACAAGCCAAGCCCACCTTAAACTGAGATGGCCAGGGCCCTGCACCCAAGTCTTGCTCCCACACACAGACACACACACACAGCCCTCCCCACCCTTACCCAGGCTGTGGCCAAGATCCCCAAGGCGAAGAGACTGGGTCCGAGCAGGTTCCAGAGCCCATGCCGGTCAAGCTGCAGAGCCATGGACAGCAGCATAGCCCCCAGCAAATACAGCACCTAGGGAAAGAGGACTCCAGGGCCTGGACTAGTACCAGTGACAGCACTCCAGGGGCCAGGCCACAATGGAAAGAGGCACTTAGAAAAGCTCTCAGGGAGCGGACAATAGCGGATTTCAGGTAGATCTTGGCTACAGTTGCCCCCCAGGGCCCACTCTGGACTGACCTGTTTGACCACAGGCTGTAAACGAGCCATGGCAATGACAGTGACCCACACGGACATTAAGGAGCCCAGGAAATCACAGAACTGTAGAACGTCGTAGTCCATGATGCAGAAAACCACAATGCCTGGCTGGTCACAGGCATGATAGAACTGGAAGAAGAAATGACAGGTGTTGAAAGGGCTTGGGGTGCAGGTCCAGGCGTATGAAAGCAGAGAAAGAAGGCACAGGGATGGTGCACTGCTGACAGAGCACCAGGGGTCAGAGGTTCCCGGTGAGCAGAGCTAGGAAATGCCTAGCTCCTTCACTTCTGAGAAAAACACGGTAGGAAAGCTGGGTCTGCTTCATAAGCCATATGTATCTGGCAGCTCTGAGCTTCCCATTTCTGGAATGTGTAGTGGAGAAACCAGGCCAAGGGTTCAGATCTCTCAAAATGAGGCTATTCTCTTACCTATCTCTACATGCTCACTATGGGTCCCACAATGGTCCCTATCCCCAGCCTAAGCTTTGGGCCTGTCTCTGGCCTCATAGCCCATTTAGACGCCCAAAACTCCCCTGCACATCGGAATGTCACTTGATATCTCAGTCTTTGAACAGGGCTTCACTCGCAGGACCTCCACTAACTAGCTCTCTCAGTCCCCTCCTACTCAGTGCCCAGGGGCTAGGGAACACAGTAAGCAAAATGTAGTCACTAAGGCAGTAGCTAAGCAGAGCTGTTTCACACCAGGAAGAACTACTGTGGAAGGACGGTAGCCACCACCTCTCCCACACTGTGGAGGCTTAATGTTTAAATTTGTCAAAGAAATTTTTCAACACTTTCTCTTGCATATACTGATTGAGAGTCAATTTAGTTCCTACACATATTACTTGTTTAATCTTTTTCTACTTTAGTTATAAAATAGCTAAAATCTGCTTCAAAATCAGAAATAAGTATGCCGGCCAGATGTGGTGGCAAACGCCTATAATCTCAGCACTTCAGAGACTGAAGCAGGAGGATCACCATGAGTTCAAGGCAGCCTGGACTGCATACTGAGTTCAAGGCCAGCATGAAGCATGAAGCAAAACCCTGTCTTAAAACAAAACAAAAGCGAAATAAGTATGTCAGGTCACTAAATTATCCAATACTATTTTATGATTTGGATTTTCTTTTCAAGAATTAATTTTACAATTTGGACTTAACAAAGTACTTGCTCCATATGCCTTTCAAGTGTACTCAGTGAAATCGCTAGAAGTTTCTGAAAGAGCAATTTAAAATGCATTGTTTGATCTTAGATAAAGGAGGATACAGGTTACCAGAACAAAAGCCAAAGCTGAATTACCAAACATTGAAGGAAATAACTGAGAACTGATTTTCTCCTAGGAATTTTTCTACACTGAAAAAGAGTGGTAGAGAAATGGAGATATTGTCTCTAGAAAGCAGAGGTTTTTGGGGAAATTATTTCAGTAATATTATTCTATGGCTAATAATTCTCCAAGTCTAAAAAGACTATGTAATTGTTTAAGTTTGCAGAACATCTGTAGTGATGGAGTTAATTAAAATTTGCAAGAGAACTGCACCCCTGAAACTTGTGGTCTGAATTTTAGACTGGTACTCCTTTTGTCAATGACAATAAAAAATAGTGGTAGAAATGACATAAGAAACTTGGTGAATTTAAGAGAAGAAATTTAGACACTAACTAGATTCTATTAATATAATTCTAATCCACATTGATCATACCCTCAGCTTTGAACTCTCTATACAGGGTAATTTGGAAAAAATTATGCTAAATTTTTCTACGGAATTTTGTATTTTTATAACTATATAGCTCATCCATCGCCCCAAAATGGGTGCCCAGGCATCAGAATGTCAAATTGGAAGTGCTAACATATTTAAGTCATCCAAAGATTGAGATATTTGCACACAGGATATAATGGAACTTAAGTGTTCCTCTCTTATTATTTGATAATTCCATTTTCCCATGGAAGCAGTTATGGGATTTTGCCGAGGGCCACTGAGAATTACTTGTGATGGTTTGAGGAGCAGTAAAGGTAATGAGACAGTGGGCCTGCAGCCAGGATGTCAGCACTAGGCAAGGACAGCCACATGGTGTGGGTTCTATGTAGGCCTCTGACAATCTGATTATAAGGACTCAAGCAGCACATGGCTAGGACCATCTAGGTTAAAGGCACATAACAAGATGCTTTATATATTCACCCTGATGGATTTTCATATTGTGTTTTGTTATATTTTATAATCTTCTGACTGGCTCTTCAAAATCTGGGGCAGTCTGGGGATGTGGCTCACTTATAGAGTATCGCCTGCCATGTGCAAGGCCCTGAGTTCAATCACAAGTACCACAAAAACAAAAAAAGAAACAAAGAAAAGAGAAAAGAAAGAAAAGAAAAGAAAAAAATTGGAAACAAAAAAACTATCCTAAGAATTTGAGGAGAGCTACTCAACTGGAGCCACATGTTCTCATCACACTCAGGTCTTCCGGAAGCTAAAGCTGGATAAAAACTTCATCAATTTATGCTCACTGCGGTGGTACAGAGCCACACGGCTCAGTGACGGGACCAGAGTCAGGGTCAATGGGCACCTAAGCTCCACCATTCACTGTCTCCCTTAGGCAAAATGTTTAACTCTATTTCATTTACAAAAATAATGATAATAAAGATGCCTACCTATTATTATAGTGCTATGACAAAGATTAAATTAGCAGTGTTTGCACATCATGCATTCGGTAGATATCACTTTTCTGTTATCATTATGTGTCTGGCTACATACAAAAATCAAGTGCTAGGTTTGTGGCTTGTTTTAATATTTTTATCTTTTTTTATCTGAAAATGTCTGAATTATAAACCTGCTTCTGTTCCTATACCTGGATAGGAACCCATGTGACTACTCAAGTGTAAACTGTCCTAGATTTCAAGATAGGGAAAATGTCGTTTATTGTCCAAGTCAACTACAATGACCCCTAAATCAACCTTACCATGGAATGAAATAAGTGCAAACTAAGTAAAGAAGGGGAAAGGAGAAACAATAGAAAAACTGCCTCTAGAAAACTGAATGACCAATAGTTCTATATTTTGGCCCACTTGGAAAAAAAACTGGAATTACAGCAGGACTTCAGTCAATGCTTCAAATCTAGCAGTTCTTTACTCTCTTGCTTATTGCCTTCCTAAAGAAAGTGGGGATTCTTTACTTAGTCCTAGGCATTTGAGGCTCCCCCAGTGCTCCTCCTAAAGGAAAAGACTTTCTCCTCAGACTGCTATGCCATTGTCTCCAGAGTCACCTAGCACCGCGCGCGCGCACTGGAGCCAATGCCAGGATGCTTGCTCCAAGCCCTGAGGAATGAATACGCCCTCCCCACATGCTCCAGGCTCCTGATACACCGAAGTACTCTAACTATGAGTCACATTAGCTCTTCATGAAGTCAAGCGTGGGCTGGCGAAACAGCTGTTTCTGAAAGATTCGGTAAAGCAAGAGCATGAAGGGCATTTGACAATAAGAAACAGCATCTAAAATAAAAACAGAATGAGGCACTATCCAAGGGGCCTAAAAAGGCACAACTGAGGTTTTCGGGCTGCTCAAAGGGCCAAGGTCGCTCACTATAGCCTACTCTCCCTCATCGGTGGATGAGTATCCAGAAGGACCCAGGGACCCTAATTTAACACCCTGGCCCCTAACTTTGTCCCACATAATAAGCAGAATTTTTGTACTCTGGACACATGTCTGATTTAGTAATTCTGAATACTAGGGAAGTACATATTTGTTCTTGTGATTTTCCTGTTGTTAAGACATTAGGAGAGTCTGAATTCATCTAAGATTTCTTTGCAACGCTCATAAACAGGCATTGTAGGTCACAAATGCCAAGGACAGTGGAGAACACGGTAAAAACGAAGCCCCCATCACCACTGCCACCTCCACCACGAACAAGCAGTGACATGGTAAAGAGGTAAAGACAGAGATGGTGCCTCATACCGTGGAGAAGAACATGGTGAAGGTGTAGACTGCAGCTTCCAGCACGTAACGGCTCCGAATGGCCAGGACCACAGGTGGCAAAAACATGAGGTTGCTCAGGCAGAGCAGGAGCGTGGACAGCAGCTGGAAGCCATAGGTGAGCGCGTCGGCACTGTCGGTGCAGCCCCAGCCCCGCCACCCTGCGGTCGGGAGGGCACGGCTGGAGGACCGAAGGCACACACTCTGGCCCGCTGCCGCCAAGCCGGGCACCCCACCCCTCCGACCACGGCGGCTGCACCGCCGCAGCGCCAGCGCCCTCACCAGCCCAGCCGGCTCACCAGCCTTGCACTCGCAGGCCGCGTACAGGTAGTTGTGCGTGCGCAGGAGCTTGCACTGGCCGTAGGGCCCGCAGTCATCCACGCACGGGGACAGGAATGTGCGCAGCCGCACTTCGGCTGTGGCGTTGCGGCACCTCACGAACCTAGGTATAGGCGGCTGTCACCTGGGGCCCGGACCGCCCGCGGGGCCAGCCTGACACCACACACAGACACACACACACACACACACAAACACACACAGAGACACACACACCCACACACACACCACGCACACACACACACCACA
>PVLA01007863.1:0-97918 GCA_004027455.1 Hydrochoerus hydrochaeris | reverse complement strand
GTCATAAGTTTGATCCCAGTACCACACACACACACACACAAAAAACAAACAAACCATGAGGCAAGACATTTCATCCCGGTCCCTAGATGCAGCTAAGGGGAAACTAAAAATAAGAAGTAGGGGAAAACATAGATTTTTTTTTTTTTAGTTGAAAAATATAACATAGGAAAAGAAACACAGATTGAAAATGGCTAAAACCCACTTACAATAAAGTAGTAGAAAACTGGTGAGAGCACTGAGATTTAGCTGGTGACAGGAGTCTTCCAAAACGACTCTAACCATCCCACCTTCTGGCATTTGATGCCATGTCCTCACCTTGAGTACGAACCCAGTTTAGCTGGCTCACTTTTAGTGACTGAATGCAGCAGAAATGATGGATGTGACATCTGAGATTAGGTTGTAGAGAAACCATGGCTTCTGCCCGTTACCTTCTTTCAGGGAAGCTGGCTTCCTGAGAGCCGGAAAGATCCACAGCAAAGACACAACACCTCCAGCCACAAGGCCACCAGGAGCTGCGGGCAGACTGAAGGCTGCAGGCCCAGGGAGGCCCTGAGCAGCAGCATCGAGCAGCAGCACTCCCACCCCTCCCCACAGCAGCCACGTGATGCTGCTTCAGTCACACCGAGACTCTGAGCAGAGAAACTACGAATAATAAGTGCTTTGAGTCACTACCCTTTAGAATATTTTCTTACACAGCATTAGATAACTAATACACTAGAACGTGAATATGGACTTTCAAGCTCAAGTCTTTGAAAGGCTCAGTCAGGTCCCAGCCTCTATTCCCCAATGTGCTGGGGCCCTTCTCTACCCTCTTCTTAAAACAACAAAAAATCCTAGCCTGGAATACGTCTCTGTACACTGCAACCAATGACAGTCAAAAGATAGGCATTTCTCCTTTATGTACTTTAAAATAAAATGAGTGGACTTATTCTAGTTACTCAAATTATTTAGATATGCAATTGTTTTGTATAACATTAGCAGACTGAACACCACTGCTGGCTACCTTTACATTACATGAACAATTACATTTATCACTAACACAAGCTCTAGGAAGACCTGGATTACTGTTCTTTTAAAATCCTATATATGTGACACACAGTATATGCTCATTAAATATCTAGTGAGTAAAGAGGTAGTTGCCACGGTACATGGCTACAAATTCTCCACTGTCAAGTCCCTGGCTGTACCTTCCACAACCCGCTCCCTCGATTCCTAACCTCTACAAACACTGGCCTCCACACTACACCTGAAACTCACCTCGCTCCTGACATGGCGACTGTGCCTTCTGCATCTTTGCCAGGTCTACAAATGAGATGTCCTGCATCCTCACTTCATGTCTCTGTTCTAGGGTCTTTGCCTGGTCCTTCCTGACCAGTGTATCTGCAATCGCTTTATCTGCTCATTTAATTCACCCTCCATTCCCTGACCCTGGTACTGTTCACAGCATAGCGGGATATGGGTCAATATTCTGGTCTCCAGCACCAGAATGTGGTGCACAGCAACTGTCACCATCTGCTGCCTGCGTTAATGAGCCAATGGGTCATGATTTTCAAGTATGTTTTAGGATTTATATGGTTGTAAATAACAATATTTGTTTTCATTACTGTTTTTAAAATAAATGTACAAATAGAGCTATATACAAAAGGGTAATATGCCACAAGCAAATATGGCTTATTTCCATTAAGTCCTTCTCCATGACAGGTTCAACATTTAAAAAAAAAAAAAAATCACCTAAATTTACCACATGGAAAGGTTTCCTAAAACATGAACCTCCTAGATGGAAGAAAAGGTAGTTGACGAAATTCAGTATTGTTTCATGATAAGAAAAATAAAATCAAATTGTAAAGAAAAGTCTTAACCTTGTAAAAAGTTTCTCTACAAAAGCCTACACCTCAGATCACAATGAGTGGTGAATGAATAAATTTTTCTTGCCCTCAGTTAGGAATAAGGCAAAGCATCTGTTTCAGTCACTCATGTCCCATGCCATACTAGAGAACCTATTAAGTGCAAAGCAAGAAAAAAAGACAGAAAGGTAAGAAAGAACTGAAACTGAACTATTCACACAACATGATTTTCTATGCAGAAAATCTCAAGGTATCTTAAAACCACTTCCTAGAACTAACAAGTTTAATAAAGCAACAAAGATAAGGTCAACACACACACTCATCTGTATTTTACACTAGAAATGAAAAACTGCAGAGAGAAATTTTAAAGAGGAGAATAATTCCAAAACCTCCCGAAGTGGTAATAATTCTAAAATCCCGAACCTCACTCAGGGATGGCTGGGAGGGATCTCAACAGCAGGGCACAGCACACACACGAGGCCCGGGGTTCAGTCCCAACAGCAATAAAACAAAATCTAACAAACTCTGTACACGATTTATACACAACAGCAATGAAAACTATCAGGGTGATCTTAAAGAAATACAATAGTTCACCATATTCATGGATCGCAATGTTCATTATTATAATGCTAATTCTCAGACAGATTGGTAAGATTAAACACAATCTCAATCAAACACTGGGCAGGACTTCAAGCTGAATCAAAGATTAAATGGAAAAGCAAAGAAACTAGAGTAATCAAAACAATTTTGAAGAACAAAGTTGAAGGACACATACTTCCTGTCAATTTATAATAAAAGACAACAGTACTGCACTGGTCAAAGAAGAGGCATCTAGATTGAGGCAAAGAACAGTGCACTCAAATAAATGCACACACACGTGATTGGCCGACTGTGTTTTGCTTTGCTTTACTAAATGATTTGAAACAACTCAACAGGCAATATGCCAAAATAAATAAATACAAGGCCTTCGCATGCATTGAACACTTTGAATGAATTTGGTCGGATGTATCAGAATGACTCATAGATATAAATGAATAAACCTGTAAGTGTAAAACTTCTTCAAAAAGAATAAGAGAACAGAGTCAGAGTTTCTGTCACACCCAAAACATTATTTTTTAAAAAACTGGTAAATTGGACTTACTCAATTTTAAAATAACTACAACATAGACTTAAAAATTAATTTCAAAGTCAGTTTGGAATCTATGACATGTATTCAGAAGGTACTGCAATGCTCAGGGGTTAGTGGGACTCGGATGTGATTGCTACTAAAGTCACTAGCGCTATCATTTAGCTTAATGCTGAGTAACAACTCTGACTACAATACAGTTATAGGTTGCGTTTATTCTCCAGCACTATTTCATAGATATATGTGTAATGGTCAACTGGCTAGAGGCAAAATAGGTAAGGAAAACTATAATTTGAAAAGCACAAAATAAAAACAGTAATTCTAAGTTCAAGATGATTTCCATTAGTTCCAATAGCTATAATCCACATGAGTACAATTTGTTTACAGTACTTAAGTGTCTCCAGTATTTCACAATCTGATTTTTAAAAGGATGGTGAGAACACCTAGTTACAAATAAAGCCACCTGGTTTTCACATCAGGTATAAAAACAATCCATTCCGCAATGTGTTATTTAAGAGAAGTACTTATAAATGATGGCTAAAGAAATCCTATTTTATCTTATAAAAATAAAACAAAATTAAAATGTTCAAATTATAGAATTCAACAGTTCACATCTTTAAAGCAGAAAATAAAAAATAGCCAATGTAAAGTCATAAAAGTAATTTTGTGTTCTTTTGGAAAAAGCTAGATTTTTAATCTCCACTGAATATACATTCAACCTAAAAGCAAACATCCACTAATTCAGTTGACACATAATTAATTTCTAAGCAAAATGTGATAGCAACTATGACCAAACATGACAAATAAGGTTTCTCCTCTCACGGAATTTACATTCATGTAAATGATAGTTATAGAACAAATAAGAAAATATCAATAAAGATTTCAAAAGTATTTCTATGAAAATTAAAATACAGAGCATGACTACAATGGGGTAAGAGATTTAAATTTGTGAAGACAGACCTCTTTCTTGATGACATCTGCTCAGAACTAGGGTGAAAATAACAAGGAGAATTTAAGGTATGTGCCTTCCAAGTAGGAAAGGTAACTCACAGCTTTGAGGCAGGGATAAATTGGGTGTGTTTGTGGAAAAAAATGGGAGATATGTGTAGAACAAAATGAACCAGGAAAAGAGGGGGAAGAGATAAAGAGAGAGGGAAAGGAGGGTGGAGGGAGAGGGAAAATGGGGAAGGGGAGAGAAAGAGAGAAGAAGAGAGGGAGAGAGAGAGGTAGATAAAGCCAAGGCATGGGCATTTTATTATATCTGTCAAAGAACAGCCACTGGAGATCTGGGTGAGGCAGCAATGTAATCTGCTCAATGTTTTATTTCTTTAAAAAATCAGTGATGAAGGGGCTGGGGATTTAGCTCAGCAGCATAACCATCTGCCTGGCAAGTGAGAGGCTATGAGTTTGACCTCCGGCCCCCACCGCAAAAACAGTGGTGATCAATGCATAATGGTGCACACCTGTCATCCAGGCCTTCAGAAAGCTGAGGCAAGAGGACTGCCACCCACTTGAGGCCAGCCTGAGCTTTAAAGGAAGACTGGGTTTCAAAACAAGGAAACAAAAGAATACTGGTTCTTCCATAGAGAATGAAAATTTTAACAGCGCAAGACTGGAAGCAGAGGGACAGTTAGGGAGCTAAAGTAGCCCAAATAAGAAACACCACTGTGGTCTGGGACTAGTGAAGTGGTAGCAGAAATGAAGAAAAATAAGGAATTTAAAACACATTTCAAGAAGAGTCAACTCAACTTTTGATGGGCAAGCTTTTACAGTGCTTAAGAAAGCAATCAGGAATAACTCAGGCTTTTGTCCTGAGCAGTGCTGTTTCCTGAAATGGGGACAACTTGGGAAAACAAAAGATCAGAGGAGAAAAAAATGAAAGTCTTGCTTGGGATATGCTATGTTTGAAGTGCCTATTACTTCCAAGGGGAGGCAGCCAGACAAGCAAGAGAACTGGGGTGGGTTATAATTAGAGACACTATGTTGAGGAGTCACTGCATATAAATGGTATTTAAAGCCCAGGGAGTAGGTAAGTTTATCTAGGAAGAGGATATAAGCAAAGAGGAGTAAGGAGCCCGGACCAAGCCCAGGTATTCACTCACATTATGCAAGTCAAAGGAAAGGAGCTAGAAAAGAGAGGGATCCAAAAAGGGAAATGAAAAACATCACCAGCGAAGGCCGGGGCTTGGTAGCACACACCTGTAATCCCATCAACTCTGGAAGCTGAGACAGGAGGATCCTACATTTCAGCACAGCCTGGACAACTGACCTGTCTGAAAATAAAGAGCTGGGATATAGCTCAGTGGTACAATGCTTGCCTAACATGCATAAAGTTCTGAGTTCAAATCCCTGGGAAGGGGAAGGGGAAAGGGGAGATCACCATCAAGAACATGTGGAACCAGGAAATCAAAGCATTTAAAAATAGCCAGTTCTACATAAAGTTACAAAGTCAAATAAAAAGAGGATGCAGGGCTGGGGATTTAGCTTAGCGGCTTAAGTGCCTGCCTGGTAAGCGCCAGGTCTTGAGTTTGATTCCCAATACCAAAAAAAAAAAAAAGAAGAACTGACCAGTGACATTATTTTTTAAGACATCTTTGAAAAGTTTGTTGTTGTTGCTGTTATTGTTAAACGTAAATTAAAGATGTACCCAGCTCCATTGTGCTGCAGCCTTCCAACAGAAGGGGAACACTCAAGCCCAGTCTCCTCTAACCATCACCCTTATCCTATCTAACAGAGAGAAAAACAAGTCTTGTGACAATCACAGCCCAGGATACAGAATCACCAAAGACATACACCCAATCACTAGACTAAAGAATGTCCTTACTCCAACATCTCCATAAATGCCAACTGCTCCAATTCCTTTCACTCTAGTTCATATTGTATCCGGTTTCATCAAAAAAATGACAAAGTATACTAACAGTCAAAGAAACAGATTGCAGAGACAGATGGCAGGAATGTTGGAATTAACAGAGGAACAATTTAAAACATACAGTTAATATGCTATGGATTCTTTCGGAAAACAATGGAGACTACTCAACAACAGTTGAGTAGTATAAACTCATAGATGGAACTCCTAATGAATCAAAAATAAACACTAGAGATCAAAAATGCTGTGACAGAAATGAAAGAAGGCCTCTGATAATCTAGACTAGACATGGCTGAGGAAAAAGCTCTGACCTTGAAGATTTACCAGTGGCAACTTTCAAATATGAAAAATACAAATGAGGGTGGGGAGAATATCCAAAAAGGAATGCCTAGTAACTGTGAAACAACTATAATAGGTATAACTATGCATAATAGGAACACCTGAAGAAGACAGAAGGGATATTTGATACAACAATTATTAAGAATATCCCAATTAATGTCAGCCATTAAGCAAGATATTCTAGAAGATAAGAAATCAGCAAACAAGATAAACACAAAACTAAATTAGACAACATGTATCACTTGATAAGTAAAAAAATTATATTAAAATAGTACATTTACAACAAATAATTCATTTAAAAGTTTATACTGAAAATTTCTTCCTTAGCATATATTTTTTCCAATAGAATAACAGTTGCATCAAGACAAGCTCAGTATGTTTTCATTCACTGTTGTATCACAGAATACTGACACACAGCAGGCACCTAATATTTCTGAAAAAAATACTATCCAAAATTATAAAATTCCTTTCAAATTTCAAGTTCATGAGTTATTTTATCATCAGAGGATTCTTTAGGTAAGAAAATTAGGAAAAAATAGTGCAGAATGTCACTGCCCAATAGAAACATGGGCAACTTTAAAATCATTAGTGGAAATATTTTAAAAAGGAGAAACAAGGAAAACTATAATTTCAGCAGGCCAATATATTAAAAATATTACCACATAATATAAAAATATCACAACGTATTATGCATTCTTGGTGTGTGCCATGTTTATTTTATATTTATACCTCAGTCTCAGTGTGCTTAACTGTTACCTACAGTTAGGAACTACTGTACAGACAGTACGAAGTATAAAATGCATGGTCCCTAACCATTGACTGTGACACTGCAGTCCTTAAACATTTCTAACCAAACATATTCTCAGGCAACTACAGTATTCTAGGCAACAGAAAAACAAGGAAAAGGCAAATTCTAAAAGCTTCCTAAGAAGAGTCTTAATCTTCACTGATACTTAGTTTCTAAACTATACACATAACTGTGGGGCAGGCTATTGGAATCCAAACCAGATCTAAAAATGTCACTCTAGCTATCAAAATTCTGTGCTCTATGGTTACAGATACCTCCATCATCTGTTTCCTATACACCAAAGATATCCAGGTCCGATAGGCCCATTTTGTAAGAGTTTAATGACAACAGAACTTCAAAACATTTGGAAGGGGAGAAAAAAAAAACAAAAATAAGTATTGCTTGGTAACAACATACAGAAACTAACGTATCCAGCTAACAGGATTTGTGAAGCAAATGTGAGTTAATGTAAGTTTACATTAAGTGAAGTTTATGTAAGTTAAAAAACTGTATTAATAGTCTTTCAAAAAACGCAACTGGGCTGGGGACAAGGCTCAGAGGAACAATGCCTGCCTGGCAAGGGCAAGGTCCTAAGTTCAATTCCTGCTACAAAAAAAAACCCCAAAACAAACAAACAAAAAAACCAGGTAATTTGATTCTCTGTCAATAAGCAGTGGTTCGTGGTAACCCAAAAATCAATTATATTTCTTGATATGAATTTAATTATGTTTTCACAATAGAATTTTTAACTTACATTTTAGTTTTTTAATTTCTTAGCACTATGGTACCCTAAAAAAGTTTTACTTGTGGTACCAAAATAAAGTCTTTCGTGAAGTCATTCTAGATAATCCATCAAGTAAATAATCCTTCAGCAAACAATCCAGATCTTATTCTTAAGATAGCTCATAAAAAATACCAACCAGAAAATTTCATAAAACAGGCCAAAGCTTACAACTTTAATACTGGTTTTAATTACAAAGATGAAAACTATTTTTTTTTCTTTTTGGTTAAATTCCATTGTTATAAATAAAACCAAACTAATCCAGTGGGAACAATGGGCTGGATTACATAGGTAAGTATATACTGTAAATTTTAATTCTTAGTCAAAAATTTAATCCAAAGAACATTCATTGAGAATTAAGGAAGGAATTCGCTGTGTTGAAATTGTATTATTATAAATAAAAGGCTTTTCCTTTGTCTCCAGAATGTTTCTATTAATGATTTCATCTGATGAGGGGGTACGAGGGATTGAAATCTGTACTTTTAAGACTCATAAATCATTCATATTTATGAATTATATACTAATTAAATGCACTCTTACTCCATGGACAAAAGCTATCTTCTCCCAAAAGCCACATGTCCATGATGAGATAATTAGCAATATAATAATTACAAGCCTTTGGAATTTAATATGTCATAGGCCCAAATATTTTTGGTAACCTAGCCTATCATCAGAGTTGAAATTGATAATCTAAATAAAAACCGTTTTCCTCCTGAGAACAAAGATTAAAGACTGAATATGATTTATTACTTCCTAAAATACTTTATATTCTACAATACAGACATATAATCCATGAATATTAAAAATACAATCCATAGAAAATATACAAATCTCTACACCAGCATTAAATTTACTTTTAATTATATTCTTGATAAACTCAATTCTTTTAAATGCAGAGGAATAAAACTAGAATAAAAGTATCAAGAGCAATACATATTTGCTGGGCGTGGCGGCTCACGCCTGTAATCCCAGCACTTGAGAGGTTGAGGCAGGAGGATCATTGCGAGTTCAAGACCAGCCTGGGCTACAAAGTGAGCTCAAGGCCAGCCTGAACTGCACAGTGAGACCCTGTCTCAAAAAAGACAAAAAAAAAAAAAAAAGGCAATACACATTTACTTGGAAAAAAAAAAGTACCAATAGTACTGAGAGAAAAGAACTCTGAAGAGTGTAATCTTAAATTATTTCCACACTTATAACTTCAATGTTCGTATCACTAACATATGCTAATAGTATAAACCAGAGTAGAAAAAAATCTTTTTAAAAGATGTGCTTTTAAACACTGCCATCATATAAGAGAACTCCCATTTCCTAACTTATCACATAAAAGGAAAATCCCATTAATACAGTAATAATAAGAGGAATGAGTTGACTTTGGTCCAATTGTATTCCTCTAAACACTGTAACTACCACAATGGAAGCTAAAAATACTAAATACAGTGCTGCGATTTCGATTTTTCCCTGTGCAGTTTAAGGAGAATTTTCAATTTACAGCAGAAAACATTGCAGTTATTGGCATTACCAGGGTATATAGTTAAATCTCTTTTTTTGTATTCAAAGATGTTTATAAGCAAGAACTGTTTCCACTTTAAAAACCATGCCTAAAAAAGGAATCTCTTTGAAGACAAAGGAATTTAATTAAAGATAAAGCCACTTGGGTGGCCACAAAACACATCAAACAGGTCATACTTCAAGTAGAATTATTACCATGCAGTTAAAAATGCATGACTCATAAGAATATAATCGAGTCGTTGTTTTTCTGCGTGCATCAATTTGGAAGCAAGAATTTAATTTGTTCAAACTTCCAATTCTGGCTTCAATCTATAAATTTCAAATCTATAAATGTAGCTAAACACTGATTAATAACCTACCAAATATGATTTTTTAAAAATTATTAAAAGTGACATACATGAGAAGTCTTAGCGCTATAGGGCTGGAAAGAAAGCCTCAATATTACAATGAAACAGTTCATTGCAATATTTAAGTATTCCAAAATACTTAAAAATACTAATAAAGCTTCAATATAATGAATTACACCCAAATAGACTGTGTTTCTAAAAACCTAAAACTAACATTAAGTAATACAAATTTCCACCATGAGTTGTCTTTGACTTAAAGTCAGTACACTGGTTGTTAATGCCACACTGTCATTTGTGCTACCCCATTTCTTGCAGTTTATAAATTAATTCTAAACTTGAAGCAACCAGTTTTCTGCCTCCTTCGACAAACATCTGATACATTATGGACAAATCTAACAGGACATGAGCAAGAGATAATTGAATGAATACATTAAAAGCATAAAGACAATTGCACCATTACACACAAGATTTATGTGGGAGACCTGTGCTATGGACAATAACAGGTGGGCTGTCAAGGACAATCTGAATTAAGGAACTTTAGAAACTAGGAAAAAAGAAGGCTACAAGTGCAATTAGAATGATCAGAGTGAAATCGTTAATTCCCTAGAAGATGAATGAATAAAGAATGCAAAAGTCTTAAATTATGATAAATGTCAGCAAAACTGCATGAAACATTCGAATCCAGCATTTGGACAAGGAGAAACCTCTCCTTGTCCAAATGCTGGATTCGGTTAGACCTTTTAATAGTCAACTACGAAGACATTAACTAAGCCTACCTGAAGCAACAAGTGTATTATCACTAGCAATGCAGTTCTAAACAGAGTAAAACACACAGCCAAAGACACACTTTCCGATCTTTCATAGATTATACAGGATAAATATTAATAGTTAAGCAGGAATTATGTATTGTGTACCCACTATGTGATTTTCAGTATGTCCTGTATAAAGCATTTTCAAGTACCTTATGATAAAGTAGGAAATAGGACATATCCCACAGAAATAAGAGAAAAAATTAATGAAAATAAAAGGCTTTTCCTTTTAAAGCTAGTCATAGACGATGAAAACACAGAAGGCATGTTTATACCACTACACTAGTGTTATGATAATACACATTCTCAAAAGTAAATTGGTGATGTTATAAAAGCTTTAAAAACAACTACAAAACACAGACTCTGACCTAGGAAGAAAAATAAAAATTAAAAAAACTACAAATCTAAGGGAAATTTCAAAGAGTTATGTAAAAGACCACTGCCTACAGTTCAATTTACACTAGCAAACAGGAACATTCCAAACATCTGCTAGTAGAAAAACTTAAAACGTACATAATGAAATGTTAAGCAGCTATTAAAATTTTTTTCAATGACATTCAATGAAACGGAAATTTTTCTTAAATAAGATGTGGTATGATCCGTTTTAGGAAAAATACTATATATATATATAGGAGATTAGAGAAGAATACAAACAACTTTTGCTTTTCCTTACTGGTATTTTTCTTTGCTTTCCAAATCCTTTTGTAATACGATTTAACAAGATGAGCAATTGTTACTTTGAAAAAAAACTGCTTATCACCAAGCAAAATTAAAATGCTAAAATCAAAGCAACATGCCTTGGATTGAGAGGAGTTTCACATCATTACATGTAGTCTAGAAAAGCTGGAGAATGGAAGGAATGATAAACTATGCTATTTAAAGCTATTTAAAAAAAAAAAAAAGCGGCATACTTTGACAGGGCTCCGGGTAAGTGAGAACTGAGATTCAATGACAGGACTTCCAGCAGACTTTGGGAAAGTCGCATATACCCCATTTCACAATTTAGCCCTTATCTGCAGTCCAGCTGTAGCTGCTGAAACCCTGACTCTTGTTACTCGACGGTATCATCTAGCAATTTCTGCATCTGGAGGCTGGTGAGGAACACAGCCCCTTCCACTGGCCCTAGATCTTCAGCACCGGCTCAGAATCAGGCCCCGCGCCGCGAGCCGATCCCAGGAGGGCACTGGCGCGGGAAGGTAGCCGTCCCCGGGCCCTGTGCGGCCCCCAACGCCGGGGCTTCCCCGGCCTCCGCCTCGCACTCAGCCCAGGGTCCTCCGGACGCTTCTCCCCGACTTGCGGCTAACCCGCCCCGACCAGGCAGGAGGAAAACCATTTTTTTTTCGAGTGACCCAGTTAAGCACGAAGTTAGGGGACCTGGCCGAGAACAACGAAGGGAACTTGGACCGTTCTTAAAGTTAGGGATACGGACAGAAAGCGCCCGCGCCCTGAGGGAGGAGAGCGGAACCGGAGCCACCCGGGCCCCGCCGCGCTCCCCACACCCCGGAACGCGCACGCCCGGGCCCAGGCCACTTCGCGGAGCCGTCGTGAGGCTCCCGGAACCTTCTCACGGCTAAACTAGAGGTCGAATCAACGCCGGCCTGAAGGAAAACACGAAATCTACACCCAGCGTCGCGTCAATCAGCAGGCTCCGCCCCGGCGCCGCCAGAAAACAGCGCGCAACATGCCCGCCCAAAGTGAACGCGGCCGCGGCGCCCACGGCCCGGCCCCAGAGACCACGTGCACCGCTTCTGCGCACGCGCTGGACAAAACAAAAGGGAAGCGGGCCAAGCCCCGCCCCGTCCACGTGACCGCGCTGGCCCGCCCAGCCCCGCCCCGCAGAGGCCGCCCTCCTCCCTCCGCCCTCCGCCCGCTCCTGCCAAGGCTGTTGGATTCGGCCGTTTAAATTTGGCTGCGGTCCGACCGCTACCCTAGACCACGATCCAGCGCCGGAGCCCCGAGTCCGATGGCCCAGGGCACTTGGGGGGCTCGGGGGCGACCGGGGCCCGCGACTGCCCCCGCGGTCTCCCCGCTCCTCCCCGCGCTACCACGGCCCCAGGATCCACCCCGCAGCCGCTGCGGAGCCTCCGCCGGCCACTCGCCTGCTGGGGCGCTCGGCTCCCTGCCGCGCCGCGCCGTCGGTCCGGCCGTGGTGGAGCCGCTGAGACGGTCTCCGGCCCCGCCGCCGCCGCCCGCCGCCCGCCGCGGTTTAACAGTCTGCCTGCCGCCCCAGCTCCGGGCAGTTCGGGACGGAACCCTGGCGGGAGTGGGGCGGGGCCGGCGCCGGCCAATGGCCGCGGGGAGGGGCCGCGCCATGCAAATGAGGGGCCGCGCCATGCAAATGAGGGGCGGCGGGGAAGCCCCGGCGGGGCGGGGCTCGCGCGTGAGGTAGGCGGTGGGCGCGGAGCGAACGTGGAGCTAGCGGCCTTGGCGGCCCCGGTGCCCCGAGTGCGCAGCTGGAGGACGTGCGGAGATCCGAGCGGCCGGCGTTCTCCACCCACCGAAGGGAGGGGGGGTCGCCGCGGGATTGCAGGAGACGTGTGCCAGCGCTGTCCCAGCCACACGCAACCCCTGACGCCCTCCTGCAGAGGGACCGTCAACGCTGCTTCCCGGTACTCCGGGCACGCGGATACCGCTGGGATAATATTTATGACAAGAAAAATCTACAGCTGTCTACTGGTTAATTACTTAGCAGATGTAGCGCTGCTGTAAGGACAGAAACACAAAAATGAGAAAGGTATTGAAAGTGTTTTAGCCCGGTGTGGTGGTGCCGGCTGAGGCAGGAGGATCGTGGTGAGTTCGAGACCAGCCTGGGTTACAAAGTGAGCTCAAGGTCAGCCTGAACTACATAGCAAGACCGACAAAATAAGTAAATACAAAAAGTCAAAAATAAGTAAATACAAAACTGTATTTTAATAGTATTCTGTGTCAAACTATAGAATTCAAAGATTTTAGATTTCGGCTGGCATTTTAATGATTTCAGGAAGAAAAGAGAGGACAGATCTATAGTTCAGGAGGTACTGTCGAGAAGAGTCTGGAGAGGAGGTAGTATGTATTATATTATTGTGGAGGAAAAAAAGATTTTTTTTTTGTACCGGAGATGGAACTCACGACCTCATGCTTGCCAGGCAGGCACTTATGCCGCTGAGCTAAACCCCCGGCCCAAACAAACAATATTTTCAACTGGATTGGTTAAGCCTTGAATGACAGGTATTCAGATTTTAACCTGAGGGGATTATAAAACAAAAAAATTCATAATTGATGGTAACAGTTTTCTCCTGTAATTATGCATTACCATTACCAAACAAAATATTTTCCATAATGCTTACTGAACACGTTTTGTGATGGGTGATGGAAATATAGCAGAGTATACTGTTCTTGTGATGTTTATAATGAATGCTACTGGTATTAAGCTGTACAATTATACAAGCAATTCAAAGTATTTTTTGCATACATTACTACTGCTTTGTTCATCGTACATCCTAGGAGGTTGATTATTTCCAGTACTCTGGTTTAGTTCTTTTACCTTATAATCAGATCTTGATTCTGTCGCATTTTGTAGACCTTAAATATTTCACTGTATGAAACCATCCTGTAGGGAAAATTTCCCTATTCCTTTTATATTAATTGTATAATGCTTTAAAATTAGTAGGAGTATGGAAATGATTAATACAGTAATATGGACTTGCTTTTACATAAATTGAAAATACAAAGAAACATTGCAGAGATGGCTGAATCTAGAGTGTGGGATTGACTTGTAGTGCTGTGCTGGGATTAAGGGTGACTGATTGCTGGGTCAGTTTACAGATTGGATTGGCACCACCCTAATCCCAGTAGACCTGATATAATGTAAGGGACAGAAAGAGTCTTGTCTTGTTGCTTTTGCTGTCTTCCTCTGCCGTGAACTGTTGCCCCTCTGCTATGTGTCACCTTGCCCTGGATTATGAACTGAAACCTCCACAAACTGTGACATAAATAAACCTTTCCCCCTTTAACTCCAGGTGTCTATTATTTTGTCTTAGCAAAGAGAGAAAAGTAAGACAATTGCCATAGTTCGAAGCCTGCCTGGGCTACATAAGTGAGTTCAAGACTAGCTTGTACTACAAAGGGAGACCCTGTCTCAAAACAAACAAAGAAATACCTGACATCATAAATCATTTATCAGATTGTTTTTCACACTACTCATTTCAGGGAAAACGCATGTACCTTTAGAAAACAGATATGTCATAGTTTAGAAGGCACAGTAAAAGAATTCTGAATTCCAAGGAAAGGTCAGCATAGGACACTGAAAGATCCAGCGAGAACAAGGAGAACAGAAGGGCACGGTTCTTGCTGACATAAAGATTACCTGTCTGGAAGCAAGTAAAAGTGTCCAGGTAAGCAGTATCACAGTGATTCCAAGCGATAAACTCCTCAACACTAGTTCTCAGTCATTCCTTCCATGCTGGAAACAGCTGACACTGAGATAACACCAGAGATAGAGAACGATCAATCTCTGGTTTCAAGCAACTCTCAGCCAACAAGGGGTGACAGCCTTTTGCCCCCTCTTTCCCTGCTCAGGTTTTCTCTGTAGCACTTATCACCATCTAACCTAAAATATATTTTTTACTTCTGTCCTTTTCCTAATCTAGAATATAAATAAGTGCCAGAAGGTCAGGCCCCTGTATCAATCTTCTCACTGTCCCATCCCCAGGGCCCAGCACAAAGTTCTCAGCAAATATATGCAGGATAGATGAGCACCTCCTGAGTCTCACCTTCTGAGTGTTTAACTCCTTTTCCAGCATGGGAAAGAAACGAAGCTTAGTGAAGTTGATGTATGTAGATTTGTAACCCTAATAAAAAGCCAAGTTAGAAGTCTTTTTCTGCTCCTCCTCATAAAGTGAAAAACCAGTTTGGAAGTTTGTACTTTCTAATCCTCTATATGTCCAGGACAACTGTCTTATACTGTTATATTGTAGGATTTTTAAAATTATTATTAGGTTTAGAAAGTGGAATGGAAGAAGCAGCAGGGATAAGGGTAACAGTTCTTTTCAGCATCAATTTAGCTTTAATTAGTATTTAGAGACATGAAGATGACTGGTAACAGTAGGTAGCAGGAATCATAGGATTCTTAGAGCCAGGGCTGGGGACAGAATGCCTGAGCTGCAAGGGAATTTTAAAAGCTTACTCCCTGTGCACACGATTATCCACAACTGCATTATTCACCACAGACTCAAACTGCAAGCTCCTCTATGATCCATCGCCTATGAAAGCGTAAATAAACTGGACTAGCCATACATTCCATTATGGAATACCACTCAGAAATAAAAGGAAAATGAATGAAAACAACACAAGTGAATCACAAACAGTATGCTGGATGAAAGAGACCAGACACAAAAGAAAGTGAATACTGTACAATTCCACTTGCAAAAGGGTCCAGGAAAATAAATCTAAACTCAATGACAGCAGATCAGTACCTGCATAGGCCAGAGCTGAGGGGAACTGACTGGTGGTATGATGGATGAAGAAAATATTTTGTCTTGATTGTGGTGGAAGCCAAATGGGTGCATGTTTTTGTCAAAACTCATCAAAAATATGTATTTGAGTATATGCTGTTATGGTTGGTTTCGACTTCAAAAAGCTTAAATTTTAAAAGGACTCAGAAACCTTGAGGGAGTGTCTAGACCAAAACATAAATAGAAAATTTAAAAGCTAGTTTGTGTCAGGATGAAGATATACTTCCTATCACAAATCAGAAAGACCAAAATAAAAATACTTTAAAAGCACAGATAATTCTCTCTCATATTGTATTGATTCTAAAATACATTTTTTTCAGTTTAAAGTGTCAGAAGTCTGACCTCACAGTTCATGTAATAAGAAAGCATTATATGAGCAGATTGGCAGTGTTTCTTCTTCTTAGTAACGTATAAATAGTGCATCTTAAAAGTCAATGAAATGTAATAGAAGTCCATAGCAGATATAATGGCTCCATAAAGTCACCACAAACCCAGGGTTTTGTCTGCTATTTTCTTCTATCATTCTCAGACCCAACCTCCACTGATAAGAGTAATTTCATGGTCCCTGATGGCTACCGAAACTCCAGCCATTATTACCATTTTTTAGGCAGGAAGTTGAAAGGAAAGCAGGAGGCAACACAGTTTTAAGGTGCCTCTCTTCAAATCCTTTCATCAATTCTACAGCTTTATCTTGGGGATGTATTTTGTTGCAAGAAATGCAACAGCAAATGCAGGTAAAGCAGAACACATTATCACTCCAGCAACATAAGAATTATTCTTTAGGAAGAAATAAAGAATAGATCTTTCATGGGCAATGATCCCCTCCAGTTTTCCAAGCAAAATGTCTAAAACCATAGTCAGATAGATGTATGAAATCCTCCTCATCTCTGGGGGGGGTGGGGATTTCAAACAAAAAAAGCAGCTTAAGAGATTTGTATTATAACATTCCATTTTTCAGGCTGTGTGCCTATGCCCATAGGCATTAAGAATGCTAAACATATTAATGCAATTTCTATAACAATGCAGAAGTGTGTAAGGGTAGATTTGGAACAAATAATGGAAGGCTTTGATGCAAATTAAGGAATGTTAAAGTTTCTATTTCATAGTCAACAGTGGAACCACTAAAGATACTTGCATAAGAAAATTAGATGATGAGCATAATGCTTCTATAACATTAATACCAAAGTCTGTAAATAGGCATATCCTGGAGGACTGATCAGGAATCACTGAGATTGAAAAATTCCAATATATCATTCACATCATATGAATTATCAACATCAGAGCAATTTCTTGGTGGTCACTGAAGGTGACACACATACAGCCAGTGTGACAACTAAATATTTGTGAACTTGAATAAGAAATGACTGGCTTAGCATAGTTCTGGGTATATCTCAATGATGGACTTACTGACGAGGGAAGACACACCGTAGATTGGGTGGCACCAATCAATAGGCTTTAGCCTGGATGGAATAAAAAGGAAAAGAAGGAAGTCTCATTTTTGTTTCTTTGGATCATAAACTCTCTTTGTGAAAGTAGCATATTTATCATGGGTTTTATCTGCATGATCATTTGGAGTTTGGCAGCCTGTAGGCAAGAATAAACAAAAAAAACCTTTTTTTGAGAAATTAAGAGACTGGGGCTGGGGATTTAGCTCAGCGGCATAAGCGCTTGCCTGGCAAGCAGAAGGTCATGAGTTCAATCCCCGATATCAAAAAAAAAAAAAAGAAAAGAAAAAGAAATTAGAGACTATATATCCAAAGCATGACCACTTATATGGAAAAGCAGGTTTTGGGAAAGAACCAACTCTAGAAACTGTTTTTTTTGGGTCTGATACAGTGATTGCAACCCAATGTCTCTTAGATCTCTCCTAGCAGAGTCTGATAGTTTGTCATAAGTCTCCAGTTTTAGTGGGTTTTACCTAAAGAACTTAAGGATTTTTGTTGTGCTTTTGTGAATTTTATTATAGTTTTTTGTTTGTTTTCACTTCTGTATAGGGAATTGAACTTGGGACCTTGTGATTGCCAGGCAAGTGTTGTGCCACTGAGCTATATCCACAGTCCTGCAGTTTTTTCTTAATTACCCATAGCAGTGGTCAGTTACTAGAGTATCTGGAAATTATCAGAAGAGGTTAGTGATTGGAGTTCCTTCTTATATCTAGTTTGTTATTACGGCATTGCTTTATACACCTTGTGGCTATATTTTTCTACTGAATTTCAAGACTAAGCTGAAGTGAGACCTGTATTAATCAAAATTAACTTCTTGGTATTTATCAAGGTCATTTAAGTTTCCTCAGGATTTACCTTGGAATCATGTACAGTGCCTCCCAGTTGTTCATCAGGAGTCACAGCCATTGTTGGACCAAGTTGCTTTCTGTGAAATCTTAGAAGACTTTTCTCTTTTGGTGACTCTTCTTAGACACACAGTAAATTGCTGTTTTTCATCCTCTGAGGTCCAACAGTCTCCCTGGTCAGGAGGTTGGGAGTCACCAGAGCTGTAGGCTGTCACAGAAAAGGTTCCCTCATGTCCTGGGTCCTCATTGACCTCAGAGGGTTGGGGCCAAAATATAGGCTGTCCTCTTAGTTCATATATCTTTCTAGTTTTGACTTCTAAACTTGATTTGTTGAATATCCAGAAGAGAAGATCAGTGACATGAACACTGCAATGGGAGGAATGTAATTTTATCTGAGTATCAAGCACTTTGAAATATATAGTCAGAAAATCATTATTTCATAACAACCATGGATGTTCTAATAGTTGAATGTAGAATGTGGCATCCCTGTAGAATGTTAACAGAAAAGTTATATAGTTTTACATAGAAATTTTGAGATCAAAAGTCTTACATAGTATTTTAGCATGACAATCATGATGACATTTTTGTAACACATGTAAATCTCCATCTTGATATAGAATAGCCTTTTTAATCATCTCTATCTAGTACATAAAGAAGCTTTTGTCTAATTTGTTGTCCTTTAATGGGGTGTTACTGAAAATTTTTTGTGACACTCACTGGGTTATTTAATGTCTAAGCATCGCTAAGTGTAGTGGTGCATATATAGCATACAAATCATGTAAGTTTTTGTATAACAAATATCATTTGACTGGTGACCTCATGTTAGCTTGCCATGAACCTCCTTTCCTAAGTAGCTAGAACACAAGACAAAAGCAGATGTTTGAATCTGAAAGAAAATGTCTATCAACATAAAGAAGTCCAATTTTATATTTTGGAAGACCTGTACAACTGGAAGGCATGAATACATTTAATGTACCATGAGAGTAGCAATAATGAATTGTCATAGCCATATGCAAACTTTTGTTCCTTAAAAAATTTAGTTTTGTCCCAAGAGCATCTTTTAATCAGAAATCTATCTTACCCATAGAAGACTTAACCTTTTGACAATGACTGATGTAAACATATCACAATAATAATTTTAACAGTGCTTATTGAGGTGTTTCCCATAAGGTTATGGAGACTATTGCAGCCCCCACTAATGCACAAGGACTGGAGAAACATTTCTAGGCAGCTGCTTTCTTATTTATCCAAGGGAGTCCTGTCCAGCAATCTTCCCAGCCTGAGGAATTTTTGCTTAATTAATTCATAGTAGTCTCCATCCTTTGGATGCGATCCAGGCTTCACCATCACCTTGCATGTGTGTCTCCTGGTTTACAACTCAGACTTCTCAACTTTCCAGCACAGACCCTACAGCTTCCTGATACAGACTCCAATGGGACTCTGCAATGAGCTCCAGATCTTCCAACTTCCTCTGGATCATTGGGCTCACCAGTGCAGATAGCCCTTTTGCATTCTTTCAAACCTGACTCTCTGGTTAGCCATTGTAAATC
Source organism: Hydrochoerus hydrochaeris (assembly GCA_004027455.1). Taxonomy (NCBI): domain Eukaryota; kingdom Metazoa; phylum Chordata; class Mammalia; order Rodentia; family Hydrochaeridae; genus Hydrochoerus; species Hydrochoerus hydrochaeris. The sequence goes on along the minus strand of PVLA01007863.1, from coordinate 78,178 downwards.
ATATATGATATATATTTATTTTATATGTTTATTATAGTAATATAGATAATATATACATGTTAATCACAGATATGTAATATATGGCATATATTCTATGTTAATCATATATTTTATATATATATATATATATACACACACACACACACACACATATTTATGAATCTGTTACTCTATTGCACTCTATATCCATGGGTTACAGTTAGCCCTCTATATCCATGGGTTTAACATACAAAGATTCAACTAACAGGATAGAAAATATTCCAGGGCCGGGGATTTAGCTCAGCAGTATAAGCGCTTGCTTGGCAAGGGTGAGGTCCTGAGTTCGATCCCCAGTACCAAAAAAAAAAAGAATGAAATTGTGTCTATATTAAACATTTATAAATTATTTTGTATTGTCCTCTAAACAATAGAGCTAATAACTATTTACCTAGTATTTGCCATGTATTGGGCATTATACGTAATCTAGAGGTGATTCAAAATACATAGGAATGTGACAGTCTCCAAGCCAGAATATAGTTCGCAGTTATGTAGTAGGTATTTCTTGGTTGCCTATTTGTTTTCTGTTCCATAAATCTCATTTTGCACATTTTCCTGCTGGTATGGAACCTCTATGCAGCTCATGTGCTTGGAGTGAATCTGTTCCTACTTCCATTTCCCAATGAGGACCCTAACTAGCTTATATAAACTTACACATTTTATTTCCCTGGACATGGTCATTGGCTCACAGTCTACCTGAGGGGCAAAAATTAGCCCCTTCAGAATGAATTTCAGTTCTTTTGGGGGGGCGGGTACCAGGAATTGAACTCACGACCTCAGGCTTGCCAGGCAGGCTAAACTGAGCTAAATCCCCAGCCCCTTGAATTTCAGTTCTTATACCCAAAATGTTGTGCAAAATGTTCTGACCCTGCCCAAGAAAAAGAAAGTACATCTCACTTCTGCTAGTTTCAGAGTTAGAGCTACATCATAAATGACAGAACCAAGCGATAGAAAGCAACTGGTGAAGTGAGTCCAACAAGACAAATGTAAGCTGCTCAACCAGCTTTGAAATTTCTAGACTTGTGAGTCCTTCATTGTTTAAGCCAAATTTGATTTGAGTTTTGCTTCTTGTAAGAGAAATCATTCTATCTGATATAATTTTCTTTTGTAAAATGGAATGTATCTTCTCTTGGGATTTTAATAATCAAAATTACCTAAAGAAACAGCAAAAGAAACATAAAAAATTGATACAAGATTGGGGAGATGAATTTATCCCAATAAATAAACTAGAAGTCTTTGGAGATGCATCTGATACTGCTCCTTATAGAAATTATTCCTAATAGGAACAACAGGAAATGTTGACCAGAAAACAAAGATATTTTCCTAAATAATGGGTCATGTCAATAATACTCAAGATTATAGAATGTCTGGTATTTTATTGATTGATTGATTCAATTATTTTGAGACAGGCTCTTGCTATGTAGTTCAGGCTGGCCTTGAACTCACTATATACCCTAGGCTGACCTCAAAATCACAGCAGTTCTCCTGCCTTAGCCTCCCAAGTGCTGGGATTACAGGTGTGCATCACACACACAGCTCTGCTATTAATTTTTAAATAATCTATAAGAGGTATAAAAATGTATAGGCCACTTAATATTGATCATGATTTGATAACTGCCAAAGATGGGTAATACACAGTTTATTCAATATTTATCTGTATTTTTTTTTATATTTTACATCTTAACATAATAAAATAGAAAACCCAGGAAAAAACTTGGAAGGGTTCTTACAAGCCTAAGATGCAACAATTCATACATTAAAAAGAATAACCATTTCAATTAACTGAAAATCATCAGAATTTCCATAGTTCTTGCCACTGGAAGTTGCTACAATGCCCACTCAATATGTCAAAAACTGATAAAAGGAAAGAATCCAGAATTTATTCTAAATCTCATTTTTAAATTGTATTGTATAATCTGCTATCTATGTACATGCTATTCCCAGATGTCCCTTCAGGAAAGACCATACCATTTTAATGTAAGAAACACAGCCCACAGCCTGCAGATGCTAGCACCTAGCAGATTCAAATCCGCTTCTCAAGCAGGGGTTTCCTTCTTCTAGGCCATCTGGGGACAATTGCTGGGCAGAGGACAGGAATTAGTGGCTGGCTTTTCTACCTAATGTGTAATCTATTCCACAGCTCCCAGCTGGGCTGGTCCAGACTTTGCCAAATACACTTCATGGTCAGAGATTCTGTCTTCCCTGACCAGTAGGACTTCCTCCTCTTTGTTTTTTTTTTTTTTTTTTTTTTATTCCTCCTCTTCTTTTTCACAGTTGTAACCTCTCAATAAACCCCCTGCACTTCTATTTCTCAGCTTCTGATTCCTCTGTGACCCAAAGAATATACCACAAACTTGATGAGAGTTCTTTATGAATGTTAATAGATGCAAAGAGAGTGAAAAATTAACTATTTTTTTGCAATTCATAATTAATAACAGAACTTGTAAATAATTATGGGCAGAAACCAAGATGTTAATATCTTGGTAGGAAATTTTATGGCAGTATCACACTAATATGAATCCACTGATCAGTTTCAGAATTATTAAGGAAACTAGTTAGATGTTTCATGATGTGATATAGAATATTCATGATACCATTTGTTATCTGGGCAAAAACACTGAGCCTGAATCGAATTAAGCCTCCCAATCTATCAGTTTTCAGGAAACACAGAACATAGACGAATAAATAGAAACCATGAGGGATCAATGAGCCAAATCAATAATGGTGGACATTCTACAAAATAAATGACCAGGACTGTTTTCCTCTAACAAATTCACTATATGCAGGAAAACTGAAAACTAATTCCCTACTTATTTTATAAAATTAGCATCACCATGATAAGGCCAGAAAAAGACAGTGCACGAAACGCAAGTTAAGGTGTCAAACCCCTTATAAGGAAAGACACAAAAATTCTCAATGAACTGTTTTTAAACTAATGCAAACAATGTGTTTAAATAATGACCGTATAGGAGCAATAAAATACAAAGCCTCCAGGGAGAAACAATTTATATGCCAAAATAAAACATCCTGGAGAGATCCAGACAGAGGGAGATGGAGCCTCTTGACACAGGAAGAAATTAAAACGTAAAAAAGCTCGTCGAATATGTCAGGACTACAACTGGAACGCTAAGAATTATGGGATGCAGCGTTTTTGCTGCAACCCGCCAAGTTTGCGCCAGCCTGAATTTGCACCAGCTTGAATCCACGCTGGCCGGCAGAGCTGCCCAAACTCGTTCCCATTGCCACTCACAGGAACCACAGCAGCGTTGAAGTCTGGGGTTGCTGAGCCCAACAGAGAGCAGAGCCAGAGAAGGGATCTTAATTAATCCACAGTCAGTGCTGGGAATGAGACGTCCCCACAGGAAGGGCGCGACCAAACGGGCGACATGTTGCAATCGGGCAGAAGGAGCCTGAACTGAGAGCGACAGTGACTTCAGTTGGTTGCTCTCTCCCCAGAGCATTCCTGGGATTTGCTTGGACTGGGCTGCACCCCTGGATGGGACCCAATGAGCCATCACAAATCGATTCCCTGCGCCTAGCACGCACTAACCGGGTAAAGGCCCCTGAAGTTTGGCTGACCCGGTGGGGAGGGGCAGGCAGGAAAGGGCAGAGGTCCCTCACCAGTGTGCTTCGGAGGAACCGTGGCCAATAGGAATGGGGGCTGGGACTTGCACTGTAATCTGTGTGGAGGAAGCCAGGGCCATGACAGAAGAGGCAGGCAAGAGGAGGCCCCCAACCCAGAACCCTGAGAGCATTGATTCAGGAGAGGGAAAAACAAGGGAGATTGAGGGCAACAAACACACAACATCAAACATGGCTTCAATGGACATTACGAGATATCTTCAGGACCTTGCAGATGAGCTCAAAACTGAAATATTAAATCAGGTAAAGCAGGATATGAGTAGAGTAATAAAAGAAATGCTAAGCATCTCTCAAGAAGATACAGACGAAAGAAGGGAGGAACACAAAAAAAGGAGAGAAACATTCAATAAAGAATATAAAGAAAATATAGAATACATGAAACAGATTCAAAGAGACTATCCGGAAATTAAAAACTCCATTGAAAGCTGGCAAAACGCTACTTAAAAGAAACTAAGGATAGACTATCAAAACTTGAAGACAAGTTTGCAATGTGTGATCATGAAAGGAAAGATCTCTTAAAAATAACAAGGAAGCAGGCAGTAACAATACAAAGGCTAGAAGATGACAAGAGAATCTACAATTTAAGAATAAGAAATGTGAACAAAGAAGCAGGAATACAAACAGGCGAATTACAAAGGCTATTCATGGAAATAATTAAGGAAAACTTCTCAAGCATGGGAAAAGAAAATGACATTTGGTTATGTGAGGCATACAGAACTCCAGCCACCTACAACCAAAACAGAGCTACACCCAGATATATAATAATCAAGATACCAGAAATTCAATATATATAAAAACAGAATATTAAAAGCCATCAGAGAAAAGAAACAGATTACCTATAAAGGTAAGCCCATCAGAATCACAGCTGACTTCTCGACAGACTATCAGATCAAGAAGACCTTGGAATGAAGTATTCCAAGCCCTGAAAGAAAATAACCTCCAGCCCAGATTGATGTACCCTGCAAAACTGTCACTAGAAATTAATGGAGAAACAAGATGCTTCCATGACAAAGAGGAACTGGGTGAGTTTGTGACCACCAATCCAACCCTACAGAGAATACTGAAGGACATTCTAGAGAGAGATTAAAAAAAAAAATACCAGGATTCTAGGAACAGTGGCAGAAAGGCATCATTGAGTGGGGCAAGCAGTAGAATGAAGGAGAAAACTAGACAAACAAAGGCAGAAAAATAGCATAGCAGAAATGAGGCAGAGAAGGATGGCTAGAATTTCTAACATAGATGACCTTGACACACTATATTGTTAATAGTGTACCAGGATTTAAAACACACATTACTCACACTATTCTGCTTAGATGTATTATATTCTATTCCAGTCATTCTACCTGCCTAGATTTGAGGACACAGACAGTTATCCCGAAAAATGACAGGATATAGTATGGTAATCATCATTAATTTCCTATTAACTTAATCTGAAGCTCTGTAAAACTTACATTGTTTTACCATGACTGATCATAATTGAATCTGGTTTGTTAGATCACTGTTTTGTATTGATAGATTTTATTCAAAGCTGTTATGATTGATAGTATCAAGTCTGAGAGTATAGGCAACTGCACTTAAGATGACAAGATCCACTAGACTATCCACTCTGGTTTGATTATTACCTGCCTTTGAAGTTTTATACTGTCTACAATGTTTTATTTTTACTAATATTATGTACTGCTATATTCAATTATACTACTAGATTCAATTCTACCTAATGATATAGACAATTCTATTGAAGATAATAAGAAACAACACAGTAATCACTGTAGATCACCTTGTACTGTGGTTTTATATGACATTTTGGTTTCATGTTTTTATAGGAATTTGGTTTGTTTTGTCTTGCTATGTTTTGTTTTTCTCTCTAATACAGGAAGGACAGAAATACACGTAGAGATTCATGCATGAGTAGCTGTTTACACTTTCACTGTTTGAAGATCTACATTGTATGCTTTAATTTTATAACTTGAACAACTATTTCTAAGAGGACAATTATGTAATTTATCAACTAATGATTTCTTATCTTTTTTTGAAATTCTGTATTACCTCTACTCTTTACATGCTTCTGTTTAAATAAAAAAAAATCAAAAAAAAATGACCATATAGGTTTAATATCAAGAATGCAAGGTTGTTTCAATATTCAAAAAGCAATCAATACATTTCATTGCTATATTTGGACTGTCTCATATCCCAAAATACATGCTGAAACTTCACAGCATAAAGTGTCTGCCCTCCTGATGGGATCAGCACCCTGATAAAAGAGCTTGAGGGAAAGCTAGTTTGCTTTCGACTAATTCTGACATGTGAGGATGTAATGATCATCCCTACCAGAGGACCGAATGTCCAATGTATCATCTTGGCAGCAAAGACTGGATGTTTACCAGACACTGAATCTGCAAACACTTTCATCTTGGATTTCTCAGCCTCCCCATTGTTACAAATATGGTTCTATTATTTATAAGTGACTGGTGTACCATCAGGAATATACTAAGACATACAGTTTATTAATAGGCCAAAGCAGAAAAATTATATGATCACATTATTGATGTAGAAAAAATATAGCATTTGGCAGAATCAATATTTATTAATGATTAAAATTTACACCAAATTAGGGTAGATTATGAACATCCTTAAACTGATAGTTTTCTATTTTAAAAAATGTAAAAACTCATACATAATGTGCAACCTACATGCTTTCTACTTAAGATTAAGTATAATAAAGACATCCCTCTATTCTCCCCATTCCTGTGTAACATTGTAGTAGAAGTCCTAATTAGTAGGTTAAAACCAAAACAAATGGGATGTGTAAGATTTACAGATTATAAATGCAGAAATATAACTATTCCTATTCATGCAAGGCATTTTTGCCTGTGTAGAAAACAGCAAGAAAGCTACAAAGTATCTCCTAAAATTAGGTGAATTTAGCAAACCATGGGATACAAGATCAACAAATAACCAGTTATCTTGGCAATAAGTAATTACATACCAGAATAAAAAAGCAGAATAAAAGCAGCTTCAAGAAACAAAGTACTGGAGTATAAATGTAATAAAACATGTACAAAGTCTTTATGTTGAAAACTATAAAATACTAAAGAAATAAAGAAGACCTATATAAACTGAAGTATTTCTTATTTTGAATTGGAGGGCTCAACATAGTGATTCGCCAAACCACTTTATATATTTACTGGATTGCACTCAAAACTCTAGAAGGAGAGGCAGCTGAACTAACTGAATGCCTTGTGATCCTGGACATGAGGTCAGGCAAGGGCTGCAGAATGGTGCCACCAGACCACCTCTCACTGGCTTTCCTGTGTCCAAGGCAGCTGTTATAAGGTGTTTCTCCTCGTGGGTTCTGACAAGGTAGAAGGCTTTCTGCCTCATCACCCTTAAAACATACTTGCTCGGTAGAGCTGCTTAGCAGCATCATGGAACAGGTCACTCAGCCACAGAGCCCCTCTTTCTTGCTGTAGTCAGTGGACCATTTTTGTTTCAGGGTCTCCTGCCTTAAGGCAGCACCCTTCAGCTACTCTTTTAGTTTTGCTCTCTCTGCAAACATAAGGGTAAAAAATGGTACTGTTAAAAAACTAGATGAATCTGCTTTCCGGCTGACTCTGCCTGGTTCTCGACAACGTTAGGATATATAAAAAGAATTCTCAAAACTCAACAGTAATAAATGAGCAGCCCAGATAAGACTGGTAAAAGATCCAGGCAGACAATTCATCAAAGGAAGAATGTGGGAGACAGGCACATTAAAAGCTGTGCACTGTCATTAATTAATACAGAAATGCGAATTAAAGCCAGGAGAGATCACTACACATCTTTTAGAATGAATAAAATAAAAGTAAAATGCTAGAGAAAAGTCAGGTAAATTGAAATTCCTGTATGGATCGTGGGAAGGCAAAATGGTGCAGGCATTCTAAAAAAACAACTTGGCAGTTTATTATATATAATTTGTTATGTTTGTTTCTGCCTGTTTATTGACCCAGAAATTCCCTTCCTGGATATTTAACCTTGGCAACACATTAAGAGAGAACTTTAACTAAGATGTACCTAAGCAAGTTAATAAATAAATAAATAAATAAACCGTAGTACATACATTTAGTGGAATATCACTTACCACCAAAAAAGGAATGAGCTACTTATTCATACAAAATGGATGAATCTTAAGCACTTTTTAAGACAAAGAAAATATTCTCATGAATGATTCCATTTATGTCACTGCCTCGAAATGACAACACTATAACAATGAGGACGAAGTAAGTTTGTGCCAGGGCCAAAGGTGGGGGAAGGTGTGAATATAAGGGCATGTGTGGGAATTTATTGGAGTCTTGGGGTTTTTTGCAGTTATGGAACCATAACCTGATGGTAGTTATCACTGCATTAATATATATATACACACTAAAATTCTGAGAATAAGAAGAAGTCTTATTCTTAAGACTTCTGTTTACAAAAGTGTACAAAAGGGGGAAAATATATGGAAGGTGAATTTTTAAAATTTAAAAAGAAAGAGAAAAGGAGAAAAGAGAGGACTGTTCTAAGAGACTGCAGAGACAGTACTACAACCAGCAGACATTTGTAGACCTTATTTAGGTCTTGAGTGAAACAAACTAGCCCACAAAAGACATTTTTTAATATAATCAAATAAATTCAAAAAGTTGAAATATAGGGCTGGGTATTTAGCTCAGTGGCCTAAGTGCCTGCCTGGCCAGTTGTGAGTGCAAGGTTGTGAGTTTGATCCCCGGTAAAAAAAAAAAGGTTCAAGTATAGACAATGTCTCTAAAAGTGTACTTTAGTATTTAATTGTCCAAAATGTTTTATATATTTTTCGACCTCTATTAGTCTGGTTTTTAATCTATATATATATATGATTAATTTTAAAAGTGTTGGCAAAATAAAGGGCAGAGGAAGCCTAGGGATGTAGCTCAGCAGCACAGTGCCTACCTGGCAAGCCCGAGGTCACGAGCTCAACTCCTGTACCAAAAAATGAAACAGAACAAACAAACAAACAAAAATTTAAACTAAAAAAAAAGAAAAAAAGGCAAATTCATCTCCATCATGACAATGCTGTGTCCCACATTCTATACCACTGGTACAGCAATTTCTGTCAAAAACCTTACAGTGCGTCCTCATCTACCTCATTCACTGGGTCTGGCACCATGTGACTTCTGGTTCTTCCCCAAAGTGCAAATGACCATGAAGTAGAACTGTTTTGGATCCATTCAGGACATCGAGGCAGCCATGAAAGTGTAACTAAAGATAGGAAAAGTAACTTCCAAACTGCTTCAGAAGATGGGACAAGTATATTGGATGCAAGGGGGAATATTTTGAGAGCATCAATGGCAGTTAAAAAAAATATAAACAATAACCATAGTTTTAATACTGCATTCTTCATTTTAGAAGGGTGGTATTCACTGCATCACCAGTATATGCAAAGAAAAACAATTACCAAAATGATGCTACCATCCTAAAAATTAACAATTTAAATACTTTAAATTTTAAAATCAAATGTAATTTTCCTTTAATGTTCAATGCTTACTTTCTCTTGTAATTAATAATTTGAAGTTCTTGTTTCTTATCACTTGTTTATTCATTTATTTTTTTAGTTTAAAGATACTAAAACCCAACAAAACAAAACAGAATAAAGCCAATCAAAACAAAGCAGTGAAATTGGTACACAACTTCAAAGCAGGAAACTAGGAAATCAACAATGGCTACATAGTATATCTTGTTATTTTCACAATAGTCCATACCATCAGACATAGCAAAATCAAATAAAACAACAATAAAACCAACAAAAACAGAATACTGAATAAAGCAAAACAATAAATTGGGACAAAACAATGAGAACAATACTGGATTTCAAAACAAGACAGAAGGAAATCCCAGTATTGCATACTGTTATCCTCCCAGTAGGTGCTCAGACCACCAGCCCCATGCCTGCAAAGTCAACTGAACAAGCATTCAGTTGCCTTTTGTACCTCAGTTGCTGTCAACTCAGCCTGTCCTCAGATCCAGCCAGCTGCTTGTGGAGGTTGGAGGGTGGAGGGGAGGGATAGTTCTTGATTCTCAGCCCCCAGCTTTTTGGCTCTCTCTTCCTGGGACCCAAACTCCGCTGGTCTGCTTGGGGTTTACTGGAAGAGCTGATTGGTTTCTTCTTGATTGGCTCCTCCCACACCCAGCATGGCCTCTGCTGATTCACAGAGGTGCTTTCTCTAATCACTTAAATGAGTTTTGCAAGATTTGTTTGCCATAACATTTTTACACAGCCTTGCTTATAGAAGATACAAAATATCTGTTAAACTGATAAATTTCATTGTTACAAAATAAAAGTTACTACTTTGATACCTACAGGCATTTTGAAATTTAAGGATGGATTATTTTTGTTTTCTCTTATAAAATGGAATGAAAATGGGTTCAAAGCCCAGAAGGTTTTCTGACTGGAGTTAGGCAAAGGTGAGTTCCGGGAATTTCAAGGCAGAAGGTAGAAAGGATCCTGGTTTTCCCAGAGACATTCTGGACAGGCATTTTTATTTTTAAAGAAGTTTTATTTTTAACTGACACATAATAACTTCATATGTTGATAGCATACAATGTATTTTGTTTCAAAAATAGGTTCATTTATTGCTTAAAAATAAGGAGTGGAGTAGCAAGGTATTACCAATGTTCTAGGGAATTTGGAGCAAAACACATAGTTGAGTGACTTTACATTCTAAAGTATTCTTATTTTTCCCTTTATAAGTCCATAGTCTATATTGTTAATGTTTTTATAGCTTGACATTATAAAATTATTCTGCTTCAATTCTAGGGGTTTATATAATACTTTTTAGAATTTTTGAGGTAAATGAAATATTAAGGCTTTCTAGAGTTAGAAAATCTTTGACTTTTATATAAAAATTAACACTTTTATGAGAGAACCTGATTTTTTAGATTAAAACATTTCTTCTTCCACTGTGTTAATTTCTTTCTCTATAGACAGAGCACGTAAAAACTCGTGCCTTATCTCCTTCTTTTCCAGGTGACACTGTCAAACCTGATTATGTATAATAGGATTCCAGGATGTAGGCAGGGGCCTGCTAGTCACGAACGATATCTCTTGCAATCAGTTCCTTCATGATTTCATTGGTGCCACCATAGATTGGCTGAACTCGGGCATCCACATAAGCTCTAGATAAATTAAAAGATAATTGAATGTATATAAGTAAAAGATATTAAAAATTTTAAAGTTCATTTTACCAGGTAACTATTAAAGTATATATTTAATGAAATTCAAGTTATGAAAGTTCTTCATAACTTATTTTCCCAGTATAACATTCACCTTAGATTGATATATTTAAGGAACTGATAATTTATATAGCTTTTTTAGTTTGCTTAAACCAATTACAAATTCAAAATCGAATTTATAATTGTTTCACCTAATTTTTTTTTGGTACTAGGGATTGAACTCTCAGCCTAGAGCTTGACAGGCAAGCACTTATGCCACTGAGCTAAATCCCCAGCCCTTTGATTTAATTTTATAAAATCCAGCACATATGAAAGCATTCTGAAAAGTATGTTTCAACTCTTGAAATGCATGCAATATCTTTTTTTTTTCTGATACCGGGGATTGAATTTATAATCTCATGTTTGCCAAGCAGGCACTTATGCTGCTGAGCTAAACCCCCGGCCCTGGAATATCTTAATTACTTGTTATCTTTTAATATTTTCCCAGGAAGTTGAAATATACTGGTTTTAAAGAAAAAAAACCAAGGCAGGCATGGTTGTTGCATGTCTGTAATCCTAGCACTCTAGAGGTTAGAGCAGGAGGATCACTATAAATTTGGGGCCTGTCTGGGCTACAAAGTGAGTTCAAGACCATCCTGAACTGCATAGCAAAACCCTATTGCAAAAAAGACCATCCTGAACTGCATAGCAAAACCCTACTGCAAAAGCAAAACAAAGCAATAACAAAACAAACCCCAAAAATACACACATGAAAAACAAAAAACTAGAGAAATTATCTTCCATTATCCTTTTAGTTTCTATCACCATTATTATCATCAAAAGTATAAACTGATGTTTCACCAAATGCTACTCCTATAAAAAAGTAAATTATTTTTGGAAATGATTGACAAATCACTCCACTGACTTACAGGGTTAAACTACTAAGTGGCAGACTCCACTGTCCACAGAAGAACAGGCTGTCAGTTCATTACTGAGAGCCACAATGGGAACCATGCCACTGCACAGGTATTTTTACTTTTTTCTCATCTCAATTTAACCCCTCAGCTCCAGGATCAAGACAATAAATACTATGAACATTTTGCATGTAGAAGAACCCAGATCCAAAGAACTCACTAATTAATGGTTACCATACCATTTATTGGTCACAAAACAGGTATTGGCAGACTGGAATAAGAATGTTAGGTACCCTAACTCTTTGGAAAGTATCATTTTTATTATGTCACAATCCTTCAATTACCCAGGCATTTGGGGCTTAATGAGCTTTAGAATTTTCTAGCAGACAAAATCAAAGGCTTTTTTTTCTCAATTAAAATCTTGTACTAATTATTTAACTTTTGAGACAAATTAAATGTGTCGGTTCTCTAGGAACACAATCAACTCTGGATTTAGATTTCTTCATATTCATCAGGGCTCCTTGCAAAAAATGGGCACCCAGTAAATATTTACTGATGTGATTTATTAGATTGCAAAGAAAATCCAGAACTTCAGTACTGATGAAAGTTCTAAAATGTAGGCACTTCTGTTTTCCTATGCACTCCTTGCTGGACAGATTTCGTTGTTTCCCTGAAAAGCAGGCGCTTGCACGCTGAGTTTCCTGGCTGTGTAGCCCACTTCAGCAATTCAATTAACTCAGACAGGTTCAGACGTCTTAGTTTTCTTCCCACAATAAAGAAGCTCCAGTGGAGTTGTAACGGAGGGACGCAGATCAGCAGACCTTTTATAGGTTACTAATTAAACTAAAATTAACAAAGAATAGCAGCAGGAGAAATGTTTAACCACAGTGCAGCAAAGCTGAAGCTCTCCATCTCAGGCTGCCTCTCCCCACGTGACAGGTAAGTCGTTGTTCTGCCCAGGCTTCAGCTTCGCAGCTCACAGTCCCACTCTGAAGCGTAAGATAAATAAACCCACACGCTGGGTTTATTAAAGACAACACGGGTGTAGGGGGGACACGCTACCCTTTTCACCTATGAAACCAGGACTCAGCAATACATTACACATGTCTAACAAGTACTGTAGCTTAATCTGGGGGAGGGAGAAGCACAGACGGATTTTCTTTTCCTAAATCCAAGTCTGCACACTCTACCCACATACTGCCTAGAGTGTCTAATGAGCTTACTTGAATTTAGGTGACTTTAAAAACCCTTTTGCCTTTGGGGAGATAAATAGTGGTCTAGAAAAGATTTTTACAATCTTTGATCTAACAAGGTGGCCAAGAGGGTAATTACTATTCTTTATTCGACACATAAAGTTTTCAAACTGAAAACAAGGATTTTAAATAAGCCAATAAGTCTTTCTTGCTACTGATACGAAGGAAAGAACTCTGAGAAAACAGACTGCAGTTTATAGCACACTAATCTTAACCGATTCAGATGGCTGACTCCTCTGCATCTGGTTTGTCTTTCTTGGAACGTGAACTAAACTACACAAACACAAAACCACTCCGTGACTACATTCCCAGCTGCGGTTATCACAACACAGTTAAGCAGGAAAATATAAACATCTACTCCTATGTCACTTTCTAAGCACTGTGAGTATTATGAATAAGACGGATGAATACCCCGAATAACACGTAAAAATGTACAGGAAAAATTCCAGTGATGATGAAGTTTGTGCTAGCTCACTCGATATTTATTTCATGACTACACAAAGATTTAGAAGAAAAGTCTGCTGGCTGGGTGTGGCTGCACAGCCTGCGACCTCAGCGCTGGGAGGCTGTGGGAGAAGGGTCACAGCTTCCAGCCAGAGCAGGCAACTTAGTGACTTACTGAGAATTCATCTCCAAATAAACAATAAAGTGCTGGGGATGTAGGTTCAATCTATAGCACCACACACACAAAAATTTGCCTGAGATCTATTCAAAGGACACACCAGAGTCAAGTCCAAGGATTAACTAAGCAAACAAAAAGGAATCACTCAGCTATTTCATGCCTACGTTACCAAAAGAAAAGACCCTGGTTAATGCTGAGTTTCTACAAAGAGTCATAAATTATATCTAGTAAAATGAAGTCTTCTGAGTTGCTGGTGACCTCAGAAAGCTGGCAAATTATATTTATGCTATGGCTTCTGTTCTCAAGATGCTAATAAAACATTTATTTTCCTTTGGAAGGATTACAAGCATATCCGTTTTTACATGACACTTGTAAAACTGGTAATTTCAAAAGCATTAGCTAGTTTAAATACAAGGCAGTTGGATAATTTATTTAAATCCTCTATATTAAAATAAAAATTAGCAAAAGTTTTTAGAAGCCCACAGCATTCTTATCCTCAAGTTCAGAATTAAGATGGCATTTCTATATATACATCAAAGCTTTTGCTGAAAAATTTTATAAACTGAAAATACTGTGAAGAAAGATAAAAGCAGCTGTGGCAGTGCAAGCTTTGAACAGCAACACCAGGAAGCCGAAGCAGAAAGATCTCAAGTCCCAGCCCGGACTGAGCGACTTGGCAGCTTCAGCAAAACCCTGTCCCAAAACAAAACATTAAAAAGGGGCTGAGGATCCACCTCAGTGTGAAGCCCCTGGGTTTAATACACTATAATGCCAAAAAAAAACCAAACAAACAAACAAAAAGGAAATAAAAAGAGGAAAAAAATCTTTTCTAAGGTGATGAGGAAATCTGTCATGAGGACATTGAGACAAAAGACCAAAGAAGGAAAAAGGAAACAATGGAAACACAGGAGAAACAAGGAAGATGACCCTCCCTCTGCACAAGCTGCTACTGTTTAATGCTAACCATCTTCACATGTAATAAAGGGGTGCATTTAATTTCCTTTAATTTGAGGAGATGAAAATTCCATTTGGAAAAAACAATTTTCAGAGCAAAATAATCTGATATTTAAAGTATACCACATCAGAACCTTTTAGAATGAAAATTCATTACTCTGTGTCACCGCTTCTGTGTGTTCCCTGGTAAACAGCTGCTAAGGGCGTAGCATGGAGGGAGACACCATCTACCGTGCAGGAGGCTGGGTTCAATCGCCAGCTCCGCAGAAGCAAAACAGTGACGAAAAGTGGTATGTGTTCTTTGAAGCTAGGCCAAGCATCAAGTTTTGGTATATTAGGCTCTTTAGCTTTTTAAAAAAATGACAATTCTAGTGGTAAGTTGATAAAAAATAAAGCTGTTCCCCATTTGCATAAACATACTCTGTAGTCAGCTAAAAAATACAAAAATATTTGTGCTTTTGTTTCCTCTATACTTTTTTTGGAGACAGGGTCTCACTATGCAATGCAAGCTGGCCTTGAATTCACTTTGTAGCCCAGGTTGGTCTCAAACTCACAGTGATCCTCCTGCCTCAGCCTCCTGAGTGCTGGGATTACAGGCATGCACTCCCATCCATGCCCAGCGTTTTTCCCTCTATGCTTGATGTGCAAAGTAAAGAAAATGTCTTCCCTTCACATCGTGAAGAAGAGTGTAACAGAAGCAGAGGACTCACTTTGCAATGGGGTACTCCCACATGTACCCCCATCCTCCGTGGAGCTGTACACAGTCATAGGCCACACTGTTTTGTAGCTCAGATGCCCTGGACGAGCAAAATAAAAAGCAGAAAAGGGAAGTATAAAATAAGTAATTAAGAGAAGATGCTTTATCATCAAGAGATTAGTTATTTATGATTGTTTAAATGCATACATTTATTAAATAATTCAACTAAACCTATTAGAAAAGATGATGCAAATCACATATAAAATAAATTTCAAGAGAACTTTCACATAAACGAATACCTTCATTTTTATTTCTGGCTGCATTTTTCTTAAGGCTAGAAACAAAATGTAAACACTCAGGGCTGGGATTTTAGCTCAGCAGCATAAGCACCTGCCTGACAAGTGCACAGTTGTGGGTTCGATCTCTGGTACCAAAATAAATAAATAAATAAAAACTCAAGAGTATTATTAGGTTCCTATTTCTGGCTTGAAAAGGGTGTAGTGAAGATTGAATTAGGTGCACCTTATTTAGACTCTCTGTGTGATCTAATTTACCCAGCCATCTAGTTCCTTTTCTCTTTGTAATATGTCCTTTTCTTTCCAAAGATGCTACTTTCTTCCTAAAGATTACAATTCAGAATTCCAAAATGGTGAAAAAAATGTTTAAGGTACTAATGTTCCATAAGTAAACTGAAGGCAAAATGAAAACCAAGGAGGGTGGCCTACTGAAATGCATCTCACTACACAGGAAACATTAAGAAGTTATTTAGAGTTATTCTTCAGAGCGAGACTGCAGAAGACCTTGAGAAGATCTTATCACAACTATTTCACTTGCTTTGCAGTGGGTGAGAGCTGTGGCCCCTCTGCTTACCCGGTGGTAATTCTATCTACCATAAAACCCAGGATGGCAGGGATCTCACACACTTTCACATAAAAACACAAGTCTGTCCAAAATTCTTCTATTTTCACTAGTTGCAAATATAAAGCAAAGGTAACCACGGACACATATTTTCTACTTAAAGTAATTTGTGACTCAAGATATAGGACAGGAAAAGATTTTTCTAAATAGACAAATCTCTGGCTAGCAATAATACTTGGAATTCAGTGATTTTCTGGCAAGTATTTTAGTGAAGTATTTACTGGGGTATAACTAGTTGCTCTCCCTGCTTTTATGTCCTTGTTTTTTTATAAGGAACATGTCAATAACTATGCAAACTTCTTTTTCCCCCAAAATACCTAATTTTTTACATTTTTTTGCCCTGGTATTAATGTAAAAAGTCGCCATTAAGAGTTCTGGTTCCTAGTAATTCCATGTTACCTTTCACACTGTCAGATTTCTTGTTGTGCAATCATTATACAAAGCACTATTCTGCACATTTCCCTTATTTTACATTCGACTAAACTGAACCGAGTTAATGAATAATAATAGGAATTTTTTCAAGGTTACTTTTAGCCTAATGAAATGTAAGAATTTTTCAACAAGAGGAAACTAAATCTACTTGCACAAAGTGATTTAAATTCTATGTTCTTGCATCTTAAAACACACAAAAGCCCATAGGGGTCTCTTGTCAATCAACTCATCTTTAACATTATTGTTAATCATCTGTATTTTAAACAAGTGTTTCTAAACAGAGTATCTTTTCATTTAATAGAGCACTGAGACTTTTGATTGGACAAGTCACTCAATCAGTGATTTTTTTCTTAGATCTGAAAAACACCTTAAATGGAAACATCTTGGGTAGCCTAATCATTTCACTGGTAACAGATAGCCATCCCAGGAAAGATGACGTTTGGTTAGAGCTCCTTAATGGAAGAACTGCGAGCGCAGAACATTCCAGGACTCCTAGCGTTTTCTGTTCTCTCAGGCTCACCATACTGACACACTTCAGATAATCTGAAATTAAACTGTTCTTTCAATAAACTAAGCAGTCATCCTACTTCAGTCTCTTAATATTTTATTTTCAACAGCAAGTTATGAATTAAATACTAACCTGAGTAACTTTTAGCACACTGTAAATAGGCCTAGTGGGGCTTGTCAGCAGTTTAAAAAAAGTTGACCCTTACTTGCATTTTCATGAACATCCCCCAAACTGAGTGTAAGGCTGGCGGAATCCCACAGCAGTCTACGCACACCCCACACTTTAATTTCTGTAGCAGGCATACCAGTACTTGGCCATGGAAGCAGAGGCAGAGTCCAGACGTTTTGCTTCATGCAGCTGCAGACAGCTGTCCACAAAAGCTCTGGTCACACATATGTGAGTTTTTAATTCTGCTAGTTTATGCTGCACAGTCTAGTGTTTAAAGAAGAGGAAAGAAGAAAATGAGCTTGGCAAAAGTACATACTTTGATTCAGCATTTCAAAAATTACATAATAAAAGATACTAAGAGCAAAATAAATGTGAGATTGCTGGTTTTAGCTTCCAAATAAGGCATATGTTGAATAAATTAGCTTAAATTAAAAACCCAAATAAATGTATTTAGGTGCTAAGGAAGCTTGCACTAAAAGATGCAGAAACTTGTAAATACCAAAACTGATCTCATGTTTTAGACTCTAAAGTTTGGATTACTAAAATAAACTGCTTGAAAAATAGCATGACTAACACATGGGCACCATCTTGTGGTACAGTCCTTTAGGTACAGCTTTGGACCACACCTGTTTTCCTTGAACCAAATCTTTGAAGAATTATTCCTTATTAATGAAATTAACTGTGTTTCCCTATTCTGCCTTTTTATCTTGGAGCAAAATAATAAAGTAACAAGCTAGATGGACTACAGCATGCCACTTGTTCATAAGTACATGTAAGTATCTATTATGCCAATAAATATTATCTGTAATATTATTAATGGAATCAAAGCCCTCAGGAGGTAAAAATCCAGCATACCAGAACATTTTGTACCCCTCTCCAAACACTCTGTCACCTCTCTGAACAGTACATGTAGCATATTCTTTAAATGAAACTGAATAATCTGGAATTGTCAAGGTTAATGTACTATGTACCCTTGGAAACTGAGAACATCTTCAATTATTCCTGGCTGCTCTCCCCTTAATGAAGTTACTTTATTCTTGATTTTTTGCTTGTATACCCTGAGCTTTTGAGTTGACACTGTTTTCTTTGGCATCCACTTGAACCTCTTTCAGGAAATTGGCTTTGATTGAAATACTGGCATGCTGCACCTTGATGACTATTTAAGATCAAGGCCCAGGTATGACCAGCTAGTTGTTTTCATTATGGCAATTCAGACAAAAAGATTTCTGAACATTCTCCTGTGGCATTTATAAAACATAGGTTAATAGCAGGCACACACATGGAAATCAGTGACAAACCTGGCACAGTGAAACACAGAAACTCAACACTTCCTGTCTCTACACTATACGAAATCTAAACCCATGACTGAGCTCTCAAGGAGGAGCCAGATTTTCAGAGGATCCTGGGCCTATTTTTACACTGCTGGCCACAAGAATTCGCAAGCCACAAGACTGAATCTTTCAGGATCACTGGTGAGAGTTTCTGTACTTTTTATTTCTGGAAAATTGAATGGGAATATAATGACCCACGACCTGGTCAGATCTCTGTGTGTCATGTGGAACAGGAGGTCTGAGGGATGGATTCTGTCCAGATGTTTCAACATACCAACTCAGCTCATTTAAAAACAAACACACAAAATACCACCACCTGTCTTTCTCTTGGTTTTATCCCACCCTATTCTAAAAACAGAATGTAACTGGCACCTAATGATCCCCAAGGCAAACCTCAGGAAGGCTATTCCCATACACCTTCCAGCTCTTTGTGTGCTGGCCTCTGAATCTGAACAGGCTGGGCCTCCTCAGAACCTTCATGGCCTTTTGTTTGTTTGTTTGCTTTTGTTTTTGAGACAGGGTCTCAATGTGTAGCTCAGGTTAGAATGGAACTTGGTATTTATTCCATTCTGGCCTTGAATTTGTGATCATCCTGCCTCAGCCACCTGAGTGCCCGGATCACACATGGTTGCCACCATGCCTGGCCTTTTTTCACCTCACATTCTTTCCCCTTAATCTCTACCCTTCATTTTGCACAGAGTTTTCCCACTCCTACCTCACACATTCAGGTTTACTCATGGAGAATCTATAGATGGAACAAGAAATAAAAAAGACAATCTTGTCTATCAATTGAGAACAGAAAGCAGGAATACTCCATGGAAACTCCTGAAACTGAGTTCCAGACCCATTCTGGGCTTAGTCCAGTGATACTTCATTTGGAAAATAAAGGAGAATCTGACAAAGCTCAAGACATTTTTGCCCAACAGGATGCCACGCTTGTGAATTTATGTGCAAGAGAAGCCTGATTCTCTCATAGGAGAACTATTCCCGTGGGAGTGCTGGGAGATTCCAGAAGCTCAAGTTAAATTTCATGCCAGGATGGACTCACTTAAAACCTGGCATTCAGGGAGGTCCAGAGCTCTGAGAAAAATTAATGCCTCCACAAGTACGTAATTTACTCTCTGCAGATAAAGGGATTGAATATTTACATATTCTTGGCACTGAGTTGAGTGCTGCCTAGCAGAAGTGGCCTTTGCTCTTTACTGCAGACACTGCACTCTGCTTTCTGAAGCATTCTCTAGAGAACGGCAGCTAATAACCGCACCACACAGTATTCGGCAAGGTGTTTCTGATGAATGATCAACACGTTCACAGCAATACCTTTAGCAGTCATTAATGTCTGCTAATCGGTACTACCGCAGCTAGCATTTTAACAATTCTTTTTAAGTTACTAAGAAGACTCGATAGAGTCTCCATCAGAGTTCACAATAACAAGTATCTTAGACTCTTAGAATTGGAAGACTCTGGGAGAGATTATCTGGCCCAGTAGTCATTTAAACAACACCACTGGCTATTCGTATCATATGACTTACGATGTAAATGCAAGCAGATTAGGTGCGTTACTTGATCTTACAGTTAAATAAGAACTGGGTACCCTTTTTGCAGGCACAGAAGGGAAAAGCACCCCCCCATCCTCTGTGCCCTTAAAATCAAGAGCATGAACCACACAGGAAATGACTAATTGAGATCTCAACTTAGAATAGTACATTCCATTTTTATTTCAGTGCCCACTGAGTGAGCAAAAATACGGAAAGAAAAAAAGGCCATTTACTCAGACTTCTGGGCAATAAGACCAGTGTGGTTAAGAATGTAGATTTTGGACTTAGAATGGCTGTGTAGTTTTGGTCAAGTTATGTAAATTTTTTTTTTGCTTCAACTTCCTTATCTGTAAAAGGAAAAGTTGTAATACTTATTTTTTATAGTTGTGAAGCAAAAAAGAGACATTTCATTTAGCACTGTGTCTGACACACATGCAGAAGGCAATAAATAAGATTTCATTAACAATTTTAATGTTTTATGGTCTACTCCAGGGGAAATCATGAGCAGAAATAGCATCTGCTGTCATGATAAAGAAATAAAAAATCTGTAGCTATTATTATTTTGCTATTATAGATCTCCATTTAAAAGAAATGTAGAGAGAGAAGACAAGATGGCCGATCAGTGAGCAACAAAATACAAAGCCTCCCAGGAGAAACAACTCATACACCAGAATAAAACACCCTGGAGAGATCCAGTCAGAGGGAGATGGGTCCTCTTGACACAGGAAGAAATTAAAACTTAAAAAAACTCATCAAATACTTTGGGACTACAACTGAAACAGCTAAAAATTAAGGGACACAGCATTTTCACGGTGACCTGCCAAGTCTGCACCAGCTTGAATCCGTGCCGGCCGGCAGAGCCGCCCAAACTCGTTCCCGCCGCCATTCGTAGGATGCACAGCAGCATTGAAATCAGGGGTTGGTGAGCCCAACGGAGAGTGGAGCCAGCAAAGGGACCTTCATTAGTCCACAGTCAGTGCTGGGAATGAGACCCCCCCCACACACATGGGAAGGGTGCAACCAAATGGGCAACATGTTGGAATCAGGCAGGAGGAGCCTGAACTGGGAGCAACAGTGACTTCAGTTGGTTGCTCCCTCTCCAGAGCAGATTCATAGGATTTGCTTGGACTGGGCCACGCCCCTGGTCGGGACCCAATGAGCCGTCCCAAATCGATTCCCTGCACCTAGCGAGCACTAACCCAGTGAAAGGCCCCTGAAGTTTGGTTGGCCCGGTGGGGAGGGGCAGGCAGGAGAGGGCAGAGGTCCCTCGCCAGCGTGCTTTGGAGGAACCGTGGCCAACAGGGAAGGGGGCTGGGACCTATACTGTAACCTGTGTGGAGGAAGCCAAGGCCATGACAGGAGAGAGAGGCAGGAGGAGGACCCCAGCCCAGAACCCTGAGAACACTGAACCAGGAGTAGGAAAAACAAGGGAGACTAAGGGTGGCAAACACACAACATCAGACATGGCTTCAATGGACATTAAGATATCTTCGGGACTTTGTAGACGAACTCAAAACTGAAACATTAAATCAGGTAAAGCAGGATATGAGTAGAGTAATAAAAGAAATACTCTCAGGAAGCATCTCTCAGGATGATACAGAAAAAAGAAGGGAGGAACACAAAACAAAGAGAGAAACATTCAATAAAGAATACAAGGAAAATATAGAATACATGAAGCAGATTCAAAGAGACTGTCAGGAAATTAAAAACTCCATTGAAAGCTGGCAAAACTCCGTAAAAGAAACTAAGGATAGACTATCAAAACTTGAAGACAAGTTGGCAGTGTGTGATCATGAAAGGAAAGATCTCTTAAAAATAACAAGGAAGCAGGCAGTAACAATACAAAGGCTAGAAGATGACAAGAGAATCTATAATTTAAGAATAAGAAACATGAATGAAGAAGCAGGAATACATACAGGTGAATTACAAAGGCTATTCACAGAAATAATTAAGGAAAACTTCCCAAGCATGGGAAAAGAAAATGACATTTGGTTATGTGAGGCATACAGAACTCCAGCCACCTACAACCAAAACAGATCTACACCCAGACATATAATAATCAAGATGCCAGAAATTCAATATAAAAAAAGAATATTAAAAGCTGTCAGAGAAAAGAAACAGATTACCTATAAAGGTAAGCCCATCAGAATCATAGCTGACTTCTCAACACAGACCATCAGATCAAGAGGAGCTTGGAGTGAAGTACTCAAAGCCCTGAAAGAAAATAACCTCCAGCCCAGATTGATGTACCCTGCAAAACTGTCACTAGAAATTAATAGAGAAACAAGATGCTTCCATGACAAAGAGGAACTTGGCGAGTTTGTGTCCACCAATCCAACCCTACAGAGAATACTGAAGGACATTCTAGAGAGAGAGAAAAAAAATACCAGGATTTTGGGAACAGTGGCAGAAAGGCCTCAGTGAGTGAGGTAGGCAGTAGAATGAAGAAGAAAAGTAGACAAACAAAGGCAGGAAAATAGCATAGCAGAAATGAGGCAGAGAAGGATAACTAGAAACTCTAACATAGATGGCCTTGATACGCTATATTGTTAATATTGTACCAGGATTTAAAACACACACTACTCACACTACTCTGCTTAGATGTATTATATTCTGTTCCAGTCATTCTACCTGTACTAGATTTGAGGGCACAGACAGTAATCCTGAAAATAACAGGATATAGTACAGTAATCATCCTTAATTTCCTATTAACTTAATCTAAAGCTCTGTAAAACCTACACTGTTTTACCATGATTGATCGTAATCGAATCTGGTTTGTTGGATCGCAGTTTTGTATTAATAGATTTTATTCAAAGCTGTTATGATTGATAGTATCAAGTCTGAGAGTATAGGCAACTGCACTTAAGATGACAAGATCCACTAGAATATCCACTATGGTTTGATTATTACCTGCCTTTGAAGCTTTATACTATCTACAATGTTTTATTTTTACTACTATTATTATTTACTGCTATATTCAATTATGCCTGATGATACAGACATTCTATTGAGGATAATAAGAAACAACACAGTAATCACTGTAGATCACCTTGTACTGTGGTTTTATACAACTTTTTGGTTTCATGTTTTTATAGGAATTTGTTTTGTTTTGTCTTGCTATGTTTTGTTTTTCCCTCTAATACAGAAAGGATAGAAATACATGCAGAGATTCATGCATGGGTGGCTGTTCACACTCTCACTGTTTGACTATCTACTTTGTATGCTTTAATTTTGTAACTTGAGCAACTATTTCTAAGAGGACAATATGTAATTTATCAACTAGTGATTTCTTATTGTTTATCTTTTTTTTTTTTTGGAATTCTGTATTACCTCTGCCCTTTACATGCTTTTGTTTCTCTTTAAATTAAAAAAAGTCTTCAAATCCTCAGATATGATATTTATTTAGGTATTATTTACTTTATCTCAGTAAGATTTTAAAGCTTTAAGTTTATAGAAACACATGTAGAGACTCATGCATGCGTAGCTGTTTACAGTCTCACTGTTTGAATATATACTTTGTATGCTTTACATACAAATGAACAACTATTTCTAAGAGGACAATATGTAATTTATCAACTAGTGATTTCTTACTGTTTATCTTTTTAAAAAAATTCTGTATTATCTCTACCCTTTACATGTTTTTTTTCTCTTTAAATAAAAAAAAAAGAAATGCAAATTTTGTGATCATATATATGCAAATGGTCAGAAAGATCCAAAATGTTCAAAATTCAAGAACCAGATAAAGGGAACTGAAGAGCTGCACAGTGACAAAATAATGTGAGGCCCAGTAAACTGTGACTGACACAGGTCTTCTTTTTCAGGTGAATAACTAGAACCATAGAGTGTCCACTTCCAGAACAAGAGATGTAAGCATGTATCGGTCATTCATCATCTCCACATATATTTCTAACTTGAAATAGGAAAATTTTTTCCCAAAGACATTTATTTAATAAAACAGAAAAATCAGAAGAAATGCTCAGAAACTTCAGTACATACTACTGTTTGAAAATAGTAGTACTCAGCCAGGCGTGGTGGCTCATGCCTGTAATCCCAGCGCTTGAGAGGCTGAGGCAGGAGGATCATCGTGAGTTCGAGACCAGCCTGGGCTACAAAGTGAGCTCAAGGCCAGCCTGAACTGCATGGTGAGACCCTGTCTCACAAAGACAAAAGAAAAGAAAAGAAAAAAGAAACTAGTAGTACTCAAAAAACGAACCTGTGCAAACAAAATGCTACTGCCCTCTACTGAAAATTTAGTGAACTGCTTTTGCAGAAGTAATAAAATGATGTTTTGAAAAACAGGATTGAAACTATTTGTTTTTTACTATGAAACTACAGTACGCAGATATGGCCATGTGTTGCATAATTATAGGGATATTCTTAGAAACATGCCATCAGACAATGTCATCACTGTGTGACCATCATGAAACACAGATCCAGATGGTACAGGTCAGCTGCTGTACGGCTAGCAATGAAGAGCCTTGGCAAAAACAAGATGAGGCTGCTGCATGAGGCGGCATACTGTTCTACACTGAGCGTTTGTAAATAACTAGGTATATATGCTAATGGCCAAATATAGTACTATGAATATAGAAACAAACTGTACCACCTTTATTATCAACTATTATGCACTGTATATAATATACTTTTATATCACTGATGCTTTGTTTACACTGGCATTTCCACACACACCCATAATCCACTGGCTGTGCCAGTGGGTCACACACACAGTTGCCGATGGGAAATGCTGTATGTGACTGTATTTTCAAAGAAGCTTTTTTTTTTTTGGTACCGGGGATTGAATTTACAACCTCGCACTTGCCAGGCAGGCGCTTAAGCCTCTGAGCTAAATCCCTGGTCCTAGAAGCTTTTTATTTTGTGAGAAAATAGTACACATAGTTCAATTTCCTATTTCCTTCATGGTTACATGTCAAGTCACATGCTTTCCGAGCCACTCGGGCAACCTGCATAATTTTATAGTCATTTTTTCTATAATGTAGTATGAAATCCAAAAACAGGAAATACACATTTTCAAAAGGATGGAAATTATGTTTACTTGGTTGAACTTTTTACAGAATAAGGCCTATAACCTTTTTTATGTAATGTCTTAATAAACATTTTTGATTTGTTAACGATAAGTGATTGAATATCAGAGGTAAATGTTACTGATGCTGCTTAGGGTACAGAGGAGATAGTCACAGAGTAATACCCAGCGGTGAAACTTCCCACAAACTGCAAGGAGCTTCCAGATAGATGGATTTCTTGGGTCCTACTCACCAAATTACCCCTGAACACAACCTCAGCAGGTATGTAATATGTGCTCAGTGAAACAAAAAGGATTAAGTATGTCAGTATTTCTCAACAGGTGCCTACAGGCATTAGTATTTTGAATGAGATTAGTTGTAATGCAAAAACTCTCTCTGAATAATGAGACATTTAACAACACTCTCCTCCAGGACCCTAAACACAAGGTACACTTCCAAGTACTGCCCATGCCATCTTTGGCATTTCTGCATAAGTAGGAGGAGAGGGCCGGCATCAAGACCCACTAATCATGATTCATAAACGGAAGGAAATATACAGTATAATATCCTGGCTCCTATGAAAACCAGATTAGCCAATTCCCCCTCCCCCACCCACTCTCTACTATTTCCCACCCTGCCCCCCACCCCCTGCTGGCTAGGGATTGAATCCAGGGTAGCTGAGCCACATCCCTGCTCCTGGACCCCTTTTTTCTATTTTAACACAGTATTGCTAAACTGCCCATGTTAGCTTATGTGCAATCCTGAGATTACCAGTGTGTGCAAAACCACATCTGTATGGTTTTTGCTTGTTTGCTTGGTGGTCCTGGAGACTAAACCTAGGGTCTTCGCACTGAGCTATATCCTCAGCCCTTTTCCTTTTATAAATTTTGAGACATGGTGTAGGTTGCCAACTGGAACTTTAGATTCTCCTGCTTCGGCCTTCCAGAGCACTAGGATTACGGGCCCATAGCATCATGCCTGGCTTGCTTATTAAACTGTATGCTTTGAGTGAGTGTGTGCCTCACTTTTACAGATTTTACTGTTTTGGTCTGTCATATATATAAAGATATATTTTTCAGAATAGAGAAAAGTTAACCTGATTAATATACAGGTAGTAAGCAGTTTCCAAAATCACAGAAGACAAGGCCCATAGCAGGAACAAGAAATTGATACCAAAAAAAAAAAAAAAAGGCCTCCCTATAGTAATAGCTAACTTTAATGAGGACTTATTTTACTAGGCAATATTCTAAACACTGTACTTTACCCACCAAATCTCCCAGCAATCCTATGAGGCAGCTACTGGTATTATTCATAAATACAATTTTATATACCTAGTACATTTTAAAAATCCTACAAAGAGGAAAATATTTTTGAGATAACTTGCCTAGACTAGAGAAATTTCAGGAGCTGAGCTAGGATTTAAACCATGCTTAAACATAATCTCTGTAATGCTGGTCTTCAAACACTACCAAGGTGCTTTACTTCTATCTTCACCTTCGCAAAATCTTTCAAAGTTACTGTGGTGGAAATTTTAAAAATGAAATCTCAACTCAAGGTTTCTGCTAGTAAGATGTTTCACCAATTTGATGACCACAACGCTTATTTTCATGAGAAACTAGAGGGTCCAAATTGGACTGGTGTATTTGTGGTGATCGCTACCCACTGAGTTCTTTTGCAATACTTAAACTTCCCGGAGCACCTGTAACCCTCCAGGTCCCCTCTGTTTGCTCAGGCTGTGTCTATACCAGTAACACTCAGACTCAAAGTACCAAAGATCCAACGGAATTCACCATCACTGCCCTAAGGGGCCCCAGCAGTGCTAGCAAGCTACCGTGCTTCTCTAGTTGGCTCAGTCTCTCTGTAAAAAGAGTATTTTGAACCTTCCTCTCTCCCCTCAGATACCTCAGTGACTCTACTTCTTCAAGAACCAACTTTCTCTGTTGATATTTAAGGAAATCAAAGCTTTTCGATAAAAACTTTTTAGTGGTTGTGACCAACAAAGCTACATATCAAAGAACCAAAGCAACTGATTATTGTCCTGTACTCACAGTGTTTCCTGCTACAGTACTGTAAGTATTGAAGTGTGCTTCATACTCCCATGAACCACGAGAACAAAAAATAACCTCTCAGCATCTCTTCTGCCTCCCACATCTACCCCTCCATTATCATCTTTATTCTCAGCTCTCATTCGTAGCCAAAAATCAGCAAAGAGCAGTGTGTTTTCATGATGTTTACTTCTCACTCCCCTGACAGTCCTCTGCTTGGGTCTGTCACTCCACACCAGCTTTAATCACCCACGAGTGTCCTTGGACACTTAGCTGTTTTCCCTCCAGGCACCACTGAAGCCCCTCTCTCCTACCTGACACCCTGTCTCCTCTGGGCTCTCTCCAATACTCTCCTGACTTGCTTTCTCCTTCCTCACGCACACGCTCAGGCGTCTCTGCAGGCTCTTCCTTTCCTACTCCACCTTCAAACCTTGTAGAAATTCTCCACGGGATTCTGTCCTGGGACCTCTGATCTCATTTTCTGCTCTTTTCCTTAAACATCCCATTCAGGGATACCACACATCAAAATCACCCCGAATTTACATTTGCCCCAGACCTGTTTCAGATGAGTAAACTGCTATCTGCTAGTACTAAACCCTAAGCCAAGCTTACCTGTATGTGCGCAACTGTTTTCCCAAAAGCTTTTCTCTGCTTCACATAGTTCCTGGTTTCTTCAAACATGAATTCGCAGGCAGAAATTGCCAAATCAGAAATTAATAACCTTTCCTAAAACCCAAAAATTAAGTCTTAACCATTACTCTAATTACACAAATGATTGTCACAATTTCAATTATAATAAATCTTATAAGTAATCTTTGTAATGAACTCCTAAAGATTATTTCTTAACTCTTTGTAACAAAATACTCCCACAGAGATTTGAGATTCTAACCTACCTCAAAGAAAAATTCTCTAAAAAATTATTTTTATGAAACACTGTTATTACTGTTTTTCATCTACATCTCTTTCTCTTCTTTCTAATCACGTATTAGTAAAGAAATTCCATAGCTGATGATTTTTATTTATTGCTCTCTGTACTACTTAACAATGTATCTGTACAAACAAGTATATTCAAGAATGTAAGTTAAGGCTACTAGTGAAAAAGCAGCTGGGAATAAACCCATCATGCTGATGATTTTCATACTATATTTAAACCTTTTCCCCAATTTCATATTTAGCTTGTGCCATGGCAGTCACAAATGTACCCCCTCATGCTGGCACACAAGGCCCAATGATCTTTAGGCAACCTTTTTGTTTTTTTTAGATTTTGTGCTAATAAAATTTTTTACTTTGAACTTCACCCCTTTTTCCTTTTGAATCAAAGTTATTTAAACTTGCCAGGTGTTTACAATGATATTTCCTTACAAAGAGCTAAAAGTTCTTTGGCTTCTAGTTAATGGGAATCACAGAACTGGAAAAAAATTCTATTTTTCCCAGTTGTTTTATAAGTTTTGGTTGGATATTCCTGAGTTCAGTTTGGCCTGCATGGATTTATGAGAGCTGATCAAAAAATACAACGTATATTTAATAAAAGACACACTGACATCAATTCCCCTCAAAACACGCCCCCCTTCATACCACACTTGTACTATCATTCTTGCCCATTTTGTAGTAGCTCTGGAAGTGCTTTTTCATATCTTTCCAAGGTGTGCAAAGCGAGATTTTTAAAAATGTAGTTAATGTTGCTTCCGTATTTCACGGAAGAAAGACAAGCCCTTAAATATAGTGTGTTTGCATTCACCTTATACTCCAGACTTTATTCATTATGTGACATCTAGATCTTCTCTGTAGTCAAAATGATCATGAAAGGTAAATCAGGATATCGTGGCAGCTTTGATAGTGCAAATAAAGATATTCACAAAAAAAAAGGACTTCTAGAATACGCCAGAAAGTGGCCAAAAGCAGGGGACAAGCATGGGGCAGGGGATACACTCAAGGAGACCAACAGCAATACGCCTTTTACTGTAGTAGATGTTTAAAAATTTAAACATTCACTGTGGTTTTCAATCATACTCTGTATACAGTCCCGTATTATTCTATGCTAGCTTATTATATTAGAAGGCAGACTCTAATTTCTGACCTGTGGGAGCTCTTGCATGAGGTAATAGAAGCCTTTGTTCTCTTCTCCAAGTAGGGCATTTGCTGGCAAGCGGACATCTTCAAAGAACAGTTCTGCAGTATCCTACAAGGACATCCAAGTAGGTAAAATACACATTGATTCACATCTCCCAATAACTCTATGTGGTAACTTTTATTATTTCCATTCTAGAATTTTTAAAAGGAACAAACTGGAAGCCACACGGGAGTGGTCAGTGAACACAAGTAAATATTAAGTCAGGGAGTCAAATAAGGTCCATCTCACCCCAACTTGTGACTTTCCCACTGGATAACACTGTCATTCAGGCTCCAGTAATGTCCAGTTCTCTAAAGAGGAAGAGTTTCCAAGACATTCTCAGCAAAATTTGTTTTTGGTAATACACAGTTTACCTGTGTATTACCTGTGGAACATATTTTCTGTTCTTAATTCATTATTTTCTTTAAAAAATTAATTTTCTTCAATAGACTTCAAAAAGAGTTGGCTTAATACTGTAAGTTATTTGCCATTTCTAAAACAGATATTCAAAATATCCTGATTCGTGTCTTTTGCTGACTACCAAAAAGAGATGGCATTACCATGAATGAATCTTTCTAAATTCCTTATTCTAGGAAGTCGGCTAGGAAGCAGGTATGACAGTGCCACATGTAATTCTCTGCATGTCTTTTCTGATTGACAGTAACAATTGTTACCTGAATATGAGTTATATTATGACTTACCTGGGCCTTTAATCCCATTTTATGTAGCTTCCGTCCCTTGATAAATCCTTTCATCCCATTTTCCACCAGAAAAAGGCTAATGCCATGGGCAGGGGATCGAGCTTCACGGTTTGTGACTGCGACTACAATCACCACATCGCTTAACCACCCGTTGGTGATGAACACCTGCAAAACCCCAGGTGTACGATCACACTCTGCAATACTCAAGTCCACGCAAGTTAGGACTGGTGAACATGTATTAAAGAAGACTAAAACAAGCAAAACGTGCTTTATTTATCTCCCTCTGTGCCCTATTCAAACATATGTAGGGCTGATATTTTTTCAGCACTCACTCCACTATGTCACTTCCTTGTTTATAAGCCTTGTAAGTCTCCCAAGTTTTCTGCCTTTCTATGGTAAGTGACACTCTATGTAGTTGACACAGTTGAGTTGCTAAGTGCTTTTTTTGTTTAAAGCATCCAGCAATCGCTATCTATGTGCTCTAAAACCTGTGGTGTCAGAAATGTATTAACTATGGGCAATAAACAAACAATGGAATAGAAGAAGGTGGGGCGGTCTACAGGGCAAAAACCATTCACATGAGTCCTCTGTTCCCATAATGCAAAAAATCAAGTGATTTCTCCCAAAGTAATTATAGAATTGGCTTAATGGATTGTAAACCCCTCTACAATAGACTGACCTCATGTATTTCCATCATAACTGAGAGCTTTTCTAAGAAAGTTAAAAGAGAATTCTCTCTTTTTCAGTGATCTTTCTCAGTTTGCATTCTGTGACAGTCAAAAGTTTGAAAAGGGTTGGTATTATTCCTGATGGACATAAATTTTATTAAATGATTATAATGTAACATAAGCTCACTGTGTTATACATAGAATATAAAGTTACCAAAACAGGAAAAAATTTGAGTATAATACAAATATCACTATGAATTTCCTTTCTTATCTCTTACAGTTAAAATTTTATCTGCATTCTGTGTGCTGCTTTTTCACTTCATGTCAACACAAACTTATCTGTAATTATAATATAATAATTATATAGTTAAAAACTTTGTGTTGAAATTTTATGAGTTAGATATTAGTTCTGATGTACTATATTTACTTCCTCACTCTTTCAGTTTCACTTGCTTTTCATTTTTTTTACTGTTCCTAATAGGGCTTTTGTTTTTGTTTTTTCCTAATAGGGTTTTTGAAACAGGCAATGGTATCTTTGGTGAGAGCTTCTCACAACAGACTACGCTCAGATTTTTTTTTTAATAATACAGGTTGAACCTAGGGCTTTGCCTATGCTAGGAAAGCATGCTATGCCTCAGGCTACATCTCCAACCCTTTTAATTTTGCAATTTGTTAAGTTGCTGAGACAGGCCTTGAACTTGTGATCCTCCTGCCTCTCAGCCTCTTCAAGTAGTTAGGATTAAAGGCATGTGCCATAGTGCTGAGCCCCATTTATTTTTGACCAAATACACCACTCTTCTTTTAAAACAAGCTCTTTCTATATGGGCAGTTAACTGAATACCCATTGCAATCAGCATCTACTGTATTTATATTTTAGACTGATATTTCTTTATGCACATTTGAATAACATAAATGGTTTATGGTAGTCTAGAAAAATTCTTAGAATGTGAAATATGTTGTTTCCAACTTTTAGAGATGTGCAGTATATATCACGCTATCAGAGAGAGAAGTTATGCACATCTTCCAAATTTATTTGACCATATAGGTAATTTTTTTTTTACGAAAAAATTACGGAATGTTGTTTAGAACCAAGATTTTCAAAATTTAGTCTGCACACTGACATTAGTCCATAAACTGTCAACAGCCTCTGGTAACATAAATACAGACACTGTGAGTGTTTAGTCTCTTAGTAATGATATCCTGAGAACACATGAAGATATTAAACTGAAACTAACTGGAAATAAAAAGAATTTTTAATGAAGAAACCAGGGCTGGCTATCGTTCAGTTGTAGAGTACATGCATAGTATTTTCCAGGCCCTAAGCTCAACACCCAGCACCAACATCCAAAAAAACAAACAAACAAAAAAACTCACCTTTCAACAGATCTTCGTACATACTTTCAGTAAGACTTCCTTGGAACAGTATAGAAAATAAGTATCCTTCTTTCACTTACGACTCAGTTAGTAAAACATATTTAGCAAGTACCGTGTATACCAGACACTATCTTAGGTACAGACATTATCACTTACCCTCAGTGATACTAGATGCTTGAAGGGATGTGAGCTTGTTGAACCATTTGTAACCACTTGCGGGTGTGTGTGTGTGTCCAAATCTATCAGTGGATTAATGCTCAGAAGGACTGAAGGGCTCTCAGATGATAACATCTGGTCCCTTTCTGTCCTAGGTTGTTGGAAACTCTTTGATATTTACCAGAAAGATTTTCCCCAAAATCTTTCATCAACACAGAGTTCAGCTATCGTCGACCCCATATTTGAGCAACATGGACCTTCCTTCCCCCTTTCCTGCTTTGGAAGGGGCTGTTTAGGAACTGAAACCATCTTTGCAGTATTTGTCAGGGAGCACACGACATCAAACACAGAGGCTGCTATCACAGATCTTATGGAATATAAAAGCTGTAAGTTTCTTACTACCTCTAAGCACTGAGTGAGCAATTTGTGTGTGAGTTCTTAGGTCTAAGAGATTCAATAATGAGTAGAATTTGAGACATTATTACCCATAGCATGCCCCTGGAGAGCAGGGTTAGAAAGCCCCTCCTTACACACCTTGCTTCCATTGAGAATCCAGTCACTTCCATCTTTTTTGGCATTTGTTCTGACTCCTTGTAAGTCACTGTAATTGAAAGAAATGATCAAAAAATTATCAGTAGGTAAAAAATCAGATTATACAAATGCTGCCATGTAAGAATATATACAATGTAATTATTAAAATTGGATACATTATAAAACTCCTATTAGGAATATTCTCACAATTGCAATTATGTCTGATATATTATATTCTAAAGGTATTTCACAAATGAATTATATAAATCAATGAGACTTTAGAGAGTGCACACACCTCCAAACTGGACTAAGAGGGTATTCCAAGGCCTACTACATTACTGAGCTTATGTATCATCATGCGTCACATTTTTACCTTCCTTTATATCCCTTGGCACCTTTCCTCACCTCTAATTCATCCAAGATTAGCTACGTAAAACACTGTCTCAAGTGCCATTTCTTCTCACAAATCTAAAAGTAGAATATTTTTCTAAATATCAAGGAAACATAATTAAATTAAAATACCAAAACAATACAATATTCTAGAGGAGAAAATAATTTTAAAAAGCTTTTATCTCCTTAATGAACTTTCTAAAAATACATCTTTGTAATACATTTCAATGGACACAGACATATATACACATGCATTTTTATGCAGTTGTAACCATATATGATTTTGACATCTTCATAACATTTAATTTTTTCTGTAAGATAAATTTGATCCACAAGGAAGACCACATGAATTTGCCATGATTTTATTTATCATGTTTGCACTCCACATTTCTTTTTCTTGTGTGGAGCTAGCATGTGTACACTGTACATCTTAATTCCTTTTTTCATCCCTTTTCTACCCCACCATTTCTTTCTCTCTTTTTTGTATAAGACAGGGTTTGGCCTTGAACTCACTATGTAGCCCAGGCTGACATCAAACTCATGGCGATCCTCCTGCCTCAGCTTCCTGAGTTTTGGGATTACAGGCGCACACCACACCTGGCAATGCCCTCCATTTCTTAATTCCCTTTCCCCCTCTAGGAAGATTTGTCTTCATACTTCCTATTATCTGTATTGTATTTTGCTCTTTATTAATACTCTGGGTTTCTCATATAAGAGAAACTATGAGATTGTTATGCTGTGTGTCTGATTTATTTCACTTAATACTATGGTCTCCAGTTGCAGACTTTTCCTCCATGGAACACTTAGGTTTCAATATTCATGAATATCCTAACAGTGAACGGCATCATCCATAGACATTTCCCTTCATGTATTAGGAAATTTTCATGATTCTTCCTGTATATGGTCTTTATATTTTTATACTCCATGGAAGCTTTATTTTTTTTTTAAATCACTCTTTGCATTAGGCTGAATAATGCCTCCAAACATGTCAAGTCCTAATCCTAAAGCCTATTAAGTGTTACTGCACAGATTAATCCTGATCATCCACTCCAGTGGGTGAATAAACTGCCGAAGAGGTGAGTGGGAAGGTTAATCTGCCAGGAGCTAACAGCGGTGCGGCGGAAGCCAGCAGGCAATCTTTCTATAGGAAGTGAGTCCTGGGCATGGGGCCTTGGGAACATCTGCAGCAGGTTCTGACCCTTCCTGTCCAGTTCTCCTTTCCTCTGTCCTCCTGATTGCTGTGACTTGAGCAGCTTTCTTCCGTGTTCTCCTGCCCCGATGTTTCCGTCTTGGAGCCAGCTAGCTGAACACAGACTGAAACACTAGAGAGCTGAGCCAAAAATAAGTGTCTCTTACTTTACACTGTGGGTGTCAAGTATTTTGCACTGGTGACACAAACACTCACTAGTAGTCACCTTACATGACAATAAGATGTTTAAACTGGTCATGAGGGTACATGCCGGTGATCTCAGTACTCTGGCAGGATGACACAAAAAAGATCTGAAGCTAGAGCCCATCCTGGGCACCTTAGATGCTTAGCAAGATCCTTCTCAAAATAAAAGAATAAAAAAACCCCAAAAACACATTTAAATAACAGCTACTGGTATAGCTCAGTCAGCACGGAGGCCCTAGGCTCAACCCCCATTACCTTTAAGAAAAAAAAAAAAAGGATCTTGCAGAAATGATTAATTTATGAAGGATGTTGAAATGGGGAAAGTACCATGTATTATCTGGGTGAGTCCTAAATATCATCACAAATGTCCTTAGAAAAAAAGGCAGAGGTAGATTCCATACACAGGAAAGGAAAAAATTTGCTCACAGAGGGACCAAGCCAAGAAATGCCGTGGCCACCAGGAGATGGAAAGGCAAGGAATGGACCTTCCCCAAGTCCTCGGTGGGTAGCCCAGTACTGCTGATGTTTTGATGTGGGCTCTGTGATCCTGATTTTGCATTTCTGGCTTTCAAATTAAATTTTTATTATTTTTTTAAAATTTTATTTAAAGAGGGGGGGAAGCAAAACAGAAAAAAGGGTAGAAACAATACAGAATTTCAAAAAAAATAATGAACAGTAAGAAATCACTATTTAATACATTACATATTGTCTTCTTGGATATAGTTGTTCAAGTTGCAAAATTAAAGCATACAAAGTGTACATTCAAACAGTGAGGCTGCAAACAGTTCTGTTCACCAATCCAACAAAAACTTAGTAACATGGTTATCAATCCTACACACTTAAGTATACATACAGTTATCTCTTTTAGAGTACTTTCTTTTCCTCTTGCTTTTTTTTTAAAAAAAAAAATTTTTATTTAAAGAAAAAATTTTGAAACGAAAGAGGGTAGAAACAATACAAAATCTCAAAAACAAAACAGAAAAAAAAATAGTAACCAGTAAAAAATCACTAGTTGATAATTACATACTTTCCTCTTAGATGCAGTTGTTCAAGTTACAAAAGTAAAGTCCACAAAGTGGACATCTAAACAGTGAGACTGCAGTCAGTTTTGCTCATCCATCCAACTAAAACTTTAGCAACATGGTTATTAATTCCACACACTCAAACATGCATGCAGTTGTATCCTTTAGAATACTCTTTTCCTTTTTTTTTCTTTACAATAACTATAATCCATTCTCATAAACTACTCAGAAGTTCTACACATGTATAAGTCTCTACACATATACCTAGACTTTCTGTATTAGAGGGAGAAACAAATCAAAACAAATCAGCAATACAAATTCCTAGAGAAACACAAAATGAAAAGAACATACAAAAACACAACACTAGGTGATCTACGGTAGTCACCATGATGTCTCTTGTTATTTTCAATAAAATTGTCTATATTGTCAAATATAAACTTAGCATTGCTTTACACTATTAATAAAATCTAAACATTGGAGACATTATAGGACTTCAAAGGCAGTTAACAATCAAACCAGAATGGGTATCCTATTGAATCCTGTCATCTTCAGAGCAGTTGCCCCTACTCTCAAAGACTCAACACTCTCAAGCATACCAGATTCAAATAAAATCAGTCAAGATAAAACAGTGATATAACCAATTTTCTCTGTCTTATCTCTGCCATGCTATTTTTCTGTTGTTATTTGTTTACTTTTCTCCTTCATTCCACTGTCTGCCCCTTTCTTTGAGGTCTTTCTGCCATTATTCCTGGAACCCTGGTGATTTTCTTCTCTCTCTCTAGAATGTCCTTCAGTATTCTTTGCAGGGTTGGATTGGTGGTCACAAACTCCCCTAGTTCCTCTTTGTCGTGGAAATATCTTGTCTCTCCATTAATTTTGAGAGACAGTTTTGCAGAGTACATCATTCTGGGTTGGAGGTTATTTTCTTTCAGGGCTTGGAATATTTCACTCCAAGCTCTTCTTGATTTGATGGTTTGCATTGAGAAGTCTGCTGTGATTTTGATGAGTCTTCCTTTATAGGTAATCTGTTTCTTTTCTCTGACTGCTTTTAATATTCTGTTCTTGTGATGGATTTCTGGGATCCTGATTATTATATGTCTGGGTGTAGATCTGTTTGGGTTGTAGCTGGCTGGAGTTGTATAGGCCTCATTTATCTGAATTTCACTTCCATTACCTATGTTTGGGAAGTTTTCCTTAATCATTTCTGTGAATAGACTTTTTATTTCATTTGTATTTGTTGCTGCATCTTCATTCACATATTTTATTCTTAGGTTATAAATCCTCTTGTCATCTTCTAGCCTTTGTATCATTGCTTCCTGGTTCCTTGTTATTTTTTAAGAGATCCTTCCTTTCATGATCATACTGTGCAAATCTATCTTCAAGTTTTGAAAGTTTGTCTTTAGTTTCTGTTAAAAGGTTTTGCCAGGTTTCAATGGAGTTTTTAATTTCCTGATATTATCTTTGGATCTGTTTCATATATTCTAGATTTTGTTTATATTCTTCATCAAAGGCTTCTCTCCTTTCTCTGGGTTCCTCTATTCTTTCATTTGTGTCTACTTGAGGATTATCCAGGACTTCTTTTATTAATCTTCTTATATCTTGCTTCACCTGAGTCAGAATTTCAGATTTAAATTCGATGATGAGGTCATGGATATATTTCTTTATTTCCGATGAGGCTGTCTCTGACATTACAGGTTTGCTGCTCTCAACCTCCTCTGCATTTACCTCTGTTGGACTCACTTTCCCTGGTTCTGCAGTTGGGGACCTTTTGCTCTTTCTCTGTCTTGTCATGTTTTCAGCCCCCTTCAGACAGGTGGGTGGTGGAGGTCTCTGGGCCTTTCCTATTGCTTACAGTTTTTCTGCAGCACACTTGCTAGGGAAGTACCGCCCCCCAGTCCACTGCGGATCTGCGAGTTGCAGGCTGAGAGCTGGCTCCTCCCCCTATGCCAGTCAACCAGTTTATGCTTCAACAAGTTTGTGTGTTCCCTGGGGATGCCACTGGCCCAGAAAAGCCTCGTCCCTGGCTATTGGGTTTCAACCAGGGGCGTGGCCCTGCCCGAGCAGATCCCACCAATCTGCTTTGGACTAGGAGTCATCAGCGGACGCTGCCTCGGGTTTTGATTCAAGCCGGCCCTGCCCAACTCCAAAATGTCGCCCAGCCAGTTCTCCCCATTTGGGGATTCCAGTTCCCGTCACTCACCAAAGTTCATGCAGCTCGACTGGCTTTTTCCACTCCCCGTCTCAGCACCTCCTCCAGCTGAGGGTCTGGAGCTGACCAACCCCCCCATCCCCCCACCCCACTCTCAGCAGGGCCGCGATCTCAGCTCGATCCTGAGTCACCTGACTTTAAGACGGGCTGGTACAGCGATCGGGGCTTGCCCAGCTCCAGCTTCTTTCTTTTTTCTTTTTCTTTTTCCTCAGTTTCTTCCTGGGTCATGAGAATTCCTCTCCTTTTGTCTGGCTTTCTCCATGTTTCCAGATTCCAGCATCTGAGTTGTTTTTATTTTTTTTTTTTCCTCAGAGAAGCTCTCTTATCGTGTCACCACTCAGTTGGCTATCTTGCAATCTCTCAAATTTCTATTATTTTAAGCCACGAACTTTGTGGTGATTTGTTACAAAAGCCATAATAAACTACTATATTCTCTTAAGAGTGTGCACCTTAAATATCAGTACTTAAAGACCTCATCTTTCTCATCTCTCTCCTGGGGTTTCTGAGAAAGTGGTATATATGACTACACGCTCCTTGCCTAACATGCTGCTTTTCACAGAACAAGAACTCAATAAACATTTCATGAATGACATAATTAAAAATGCCAAGTGTAAAAATGCCAAGAAAAGAGTTAATAAAGCAGACTGGAGACAGCTATCTTTAGAAAGACCTGATGATAAAGCTGTCCTTGGCTGGCACCTGAGAATCTGGATGTCTGGAAGATTCTCGCCATATTCCCACACCTGACAGTGTGTGTCCATGCTATCTGCGCACACAGCATGGCTGTGTTGAACAACTGCTTTCAGTTGAATCTCAACTCTGAAAACACAGTGGGCAGAAGGTGCCTATGTGACCAACCTCCAGTAACAACCCCAACACTGAGTCACTAACCAAATATGTCCTGGTAGATAACAGCTCAACCCACTGTTATAACTTTTTGCTGAAGGAATTAAGCATGTTCTGTGTGACTTCATTGGGAGGAAACTGAAAAACTGCTCTTATTTTCCATAGACACCACTTGGAGACTTTTCCTTCTGTGGACTGTGGTTTGCATCTTTTCACTGTAACAAGTCACAGCCATAGGTATGATAAACATCCTCATCCACCTCACTGAACTAGAGTTGGTGGTGAATAGGGAAATCTAACACAATGAGATATTAAAAATGTAATTTCAAACTTAGCCATTGCATGTATAATCACTTCAAACACTGTGGGTAAGTTTCAGGAGAAAATTACATAAATATGGAACCACCAATCTGAAAGACAGGTTGAATGGAAGAGATTTGTGAATCTATCTGTAACCTGTCTATCACCAGAAGGACAATGCTGTTAGTAGACACTTTAAAGCTAAATACAGTTGTATCCTGCAATTATAATTTTCATCAATTAATAGGTATAGTATAAAGTATCACTACTAAAATCTATACATGGTCTTTTAAAACAATTCTTCTTTGCAGGGACTTACCAAGGTAGTAAGTGTAATAACTCAGTTTGTGAATTTTTCTTACATTTCTGCATGGAAAATATAAAATACTGAAAACAGTTTAACAAAACATACTAATTGAAGATGCCAAAAATTCAGAGTCTCACAATGGTCCCCTTCAGAAGTATTATTCGAATGTCACTTATACAAGTTTTTTAGGGTCCAAGAATTTTACCCAAGACCATGCAGCCTGGGTCAGGACACTCTTACTCAAATACAGCTGTCAGTTCACTTCTTGCACTTGGTTAAAATATTTCATTCCTTATTTTCTGCTTTTGCCTAACATATGGAATGCAACACCTCTATGGCCCATTAGATTATTGTGCAACCAAGAAAGTCCATGTGAAAGCACTTATAGAATGTTAAGATACCACACAAATACACATAACTACACACAGTGAAGTCTCCTACCTACATGGGAGGAGGACAGCAAAGCTCTTGGATTATTTGTAGCAATTATAGCCCTTTTCCTTGGAGATCAAATCAAAGTGATATACTGTGGGCAACCTGTCTCTAAGGGAAGGCACAGGGAACCACGTCTCATCTTCTCTATTTCTTCCTTTAACACACTTTCCCTTATTTCTCTGCATAGTTTCTTAACACCTTAACACTTTTCTTCATTGACAGCTTTTCTCCATTCTTGCATTCTCTTACTTTTAAAATCTGCTGGGCCAGCCTGTCTTTAATTCTAAATACACATTTAAACAGCTTGTTCAACATTTCTAATGCAAAGCATATCCCACTTTTAAAATTCATCACACTAAACATTCAACTTACATTCCACAATTTGTGCAATATCTCAAACTCTAGTAGATTGTAATAGATGCTATGTTAAGCATCTATTACAATCTGCTTTAATATTATTTGTATATAAAAGTGCCTTTTCTACTAGAGTTTCAAGTTACTTGAGGTTGCGAATTATGTGGTGTTCATCTTTATCTTGTTCTTAGCACACAGCTCAGAGACTTACAGAAAGTTCTGTCCTTGGAACCCTAGAATCCCTGGGGTACTGGTTGCACAACTCCTTGAACGTTACAAAATCCGTAAACGCTAAGGTACAATGGTGTGCTAGTTACATATGACTTACACACATCTTCCTGTACACTGTAAATCATCTCTAGGTTATAGTACCTAAGATGGTACAAATCTGACGTAAATAGATGCTACAACATATTATTTATTATACATGTTGCGTATGGAAAGAATTTTTTTTTTCAGAGTACTTCTGAACTGAGACTGTTTGGAGCACAGAGGTGGACCCCACAGAAATGGAAAGCTGAGTGTGCTAAGAAAATGTATTTTGACATTGCTTCCAGAGTGAAACCAACCAAGCGGTGACTTACCTCCCAGCCCCAGGCTCCGTCATGGCGATGGCCCCAATACATTTGCCTGCAGTCATCTGGGGGATGAAGCGCTTAATCTGTTCTTCTGAGCCATAATTTGCAATGTAGGGCATGACAATTTCTGAATGAAGACTAAAACCTGGGCCTGAACAATTTGTGTAGGATCTTAGAAAGAAAAAAGGAAGTCAATTTAAAACATAAAATGTCTATTTTGCATCCTTATGTTTTTAAATTTTTAATCAAAATGACTAATATAGGGCCAAGGATATAGCTCAATGACACAGTACCTGCCTGGCAAGTGCAAGGTCCTAAGTTCAATTCCCAGTATCAAAAAAAAAAAAAAAAAAAAAAAAAGACTAATATAACAACAAATGGTTAAAGTACTTATACTGGGCAATAATCTACCTCCTCATAAACGTATGACATCCTCACTGTTTTTATTAACCTTTTAATTGCCCATTCTAACATAATAGCAGTGCTCTAACAGCTTAGTAAATACTTCATGAATTAAGAGATAAATTGCTGAGCCCCTAGAATTAAATTTCCCTAACACTTTTGTTTGCAAACAATTTTTTTCTAGACAGAATCACTTGGCAAAACTTTGTTTTTGTTTACAAACTCTGCATTAGATGACAAACACCAGCACAGCCATCTTTCCCACACAAATGCAAACATTGCCTTCTTTTCCAAAGTCACAGATCAAACGAAGTCTGTGATACCACTGTATTCTATTATAGATACAGTCAGATTATAAATTTTGTTCTTTGCTGTTCTCTTAAATTATGATACAATAAAATTTTCCCTTACATAAATTTTATTACAATTTTAATTTTAATTTTAAATACCTGTAAAATATTCCAAATTGTTAGTGTCGCATAGTTTACTCATTCTTCTACTGCTATCTAGATTGCTTCAAAATTTGGAGAATGATGACCTCACATGACAATGATTTCTGTAACATGACTTTTATTTTTTTCCTATTCAAATGTTTTCCTAGGATAAACTCCCTAAAATGGCATTGTACATCAAAGAATATTTTCACCTTTTTAATTCTCCAAAATATTTATTTTTCTAATCAGCAATGCCACCAACAGTGTATGAAAATTCCACTTTCATTAGAACACTACAACCTTGTCACCCTGGGTATTAGGATTTGTCATTTTCACTAATCTCATAGATACAAAAAATGGTATCTACAAGTCACTTTAACTTATAATAATGGACAGTAAGGATGCTCTTTTTCATTTAACAAAATCTAACTGTATTTCTTTTTACATGAACTGTTACTTCAAAAATTTTGCCCATTTTTAACCATGATTTTCATTTGTTCTTATATATTAAACTTTAATATGCTTGGTGGAAGTATTTTCTCATTCTGCTGTTACCCTTTCAAATATATTTTTAAGAGGAAAATACCATATAAGCCAATCAAAAATAAAGCTGTCTCAATTTTAAACAGCTCCTACTTGAACAGCTTAAAAGATTTTCTACTTTTGCCACATTCAAAAACACACCAGGGTACATGAGTGGTACAATCATTCACATTTTATAGCGCATTTTTAATCATCCCAGATTTAGAAAACATTTTAGAGATCATTTCAGAAAAGTAAACTCAGGCTTCAACGCCTCGGTACTCACTGCTCCTCCCAAACGATAGCTGCTGAGAACAAGTCACCGCCAAGACCCCCGTGCCGCTCTGCAATGTTGATACCAAGCAATCCTTGTTTGCCCGCCTTTTCCCAAAGCTCCCTACTCACTTCTCCAGCTTTCTCCCATCTGCAAATAACAAGTTTCAAGTCAAACAAATTTCTTTCTATTTAAGTGGCCACACTTCGAATTGATAAATGATTCTGTGCAGGAGTACACCCTCAATTTCAGGTTAACTTTGACAATGCCGCACCTTTCTATTTGTATCTGAGTCTTCCATTCTTCTTCTCTTCCCTATCTACTTCTATCTGCCACTTTCTGCCTCTTTCCTCTTTATCAGACCTAGTAACCACACTCATTGCTACTCATGGGTGTGGTTACTCGGTCAGTGCTCTTAGGGTATAAGATTAGTTGTGTCACACAGTCAAGGGTATTTGGTCCACTCATAAAGAAAATTCTCTGCCTATTTCCTTAAAAGGCTGAAGTAACAGAAACAGCTTATCTAAGCTGCAAAGAGCAAGCAATCTCACGCCATTAAACAGAAGCAACAAGAGTGCAGGAGGTCCTTGCAGTATATATCTGTCCAATCGACTCCTGCAAAGTCTGTGTTCCTCCCACTTAGTGCTGGGATAAACCCAGCACCTCCAGCATGCTATTTAGGTGATGTGTCTGCTGGGGCTAAGCCCCTACTCCAGGCTTCCTCCTTTTAAAATGAAAACAGCACAAAGAGGAAGCAGACTGCAGTTAGAAATACTGAAAGAATCTAAAACTTTTTGTTTTCTACAGAAGTAGACGCAATCAGGGAGACACATGGCAGTTGGAGATACTTACTGAAGGTGGGTATCAACACAAGAAATCTTAGAAGAAAGGTTTCGATTATCACTGGTGTTTTGATGTATGCAGTTACTGCCTTACAGACCTTTGGAAATATTTTTAGTATTGACTCAAAATGTTTTGACTTCAACTATTTGTACTTCAGGGCCTTCTCAACAGTATTTCTGAAACAAAACTTAAAAAGCGGTGACAAAAAAGATTCTTCTATAACAAAGTATACTACACTCCTTTTATCTTTAAAAAGCTGGTTGTTTATCACAAAAGATTAGTCATAGCTTGAGTTAAGCTAATTTTGGTGATTTTAACCAAGAAAATATTAAAAATCTAATAAGCCATGGACCACACCTATTCACCCAGCACTTAGCAGGCTGAGGCAGGACAATCTCAAGTTTGAAGCCAGCCAGGGTTACATAGTGAGTACAGGTCCAGCCTGTAGTACATAGCAAAACCATCTCCAAACAAAATAAAATGAAACAAAACATAAAGTGAAACTCTAATGGAATCTAATGGAAATGAAATTTTAAAATTGTTCTAAATGTAGCACTGTACTGTTACTGAGTGAATTTTGGAAACAGGACATATTTAGTAGAAATGATAGCTTTTGCCAATAAAGTAATCAGTTATTAATCAAGAAATATCTAGTAGTGAAATTACTTAGAGGCAGCCAATCACCTACCAAAATTTGCACTAGGCTGGCTTTTTGAGCTTTTACATATTTTAATTCATTTATAAAACAGAAAAAGGGCATGCAATGGACCACTACTTTATTGTCATTTAATCACAATTTTCAAAAATATTATCCTTAGATTAAATTGTACATTTTCAGACAATCTCATTACTGAATCATACATTTTAAAATTCATTTAACATGGCTCAGTGTGGTGGTGCAAACCTGCAGTCCCAGCTACGTGGGAGGTTGAGGAGGGAAGATTGCTTGAGTCCAGGAATTCAATACCAGCCTGGGCAACACAACCCCCATTGCAAAAACAGAAACAGAAAACAAAACAAAACAAAACAATCCCCATTTAAAAAGCTAACAACTCACTAGAGAACCCCAGGATATTACATTATTATGGTGAAAAGCAGTAAAAATGTTGATGAAAATTGAACAGTAGTTTTTCTGTCCAACACATAGCATTTTATGGTTCTTTTCATCCATTAAAGGAAGGTGAGCTACTTACTCTGCATGATAAGGAACCACTTCTTCTTGAAAAA
The DNA here is from genome assembly GCA_004027455.1 of Hydrochoerus hydrochaeris. Lineage (NCBI taxonomy): Eukaryota > Metazoa > Chordata > Mammalia > Rodentia > Hydrochaeridae > Hydrochoerus > Hydrochoerus hydrochaeris. The sequence continues at coordinate 33,823 of PVLA01007863.1, read as the reverse complement.
ACTTCCTTACACTCTCCCGGAAAATGTCGTGCTCTGAAGAAAAGATTCTTCTGATTCCTATATCTGTAAGTCTTTTAGCAGAGGAAGTTTCTAGACGTGCTTCCCCTCCAGAATGCGAACACCTTTAAAAAACATGCATTAAGAAAATTAAGTGAATTGTACTTGAAATTAATGTGACTGAACAACATGGAACCTTGTAAAGCTTTCCCAGAGACACTTTAAACATCACTACTTTTGATAGGCTCTGCCTCACTTTGCTGGGATTAAATACTTTATCATTATTTACATCTACATGTCTAATTTCTTACTTTATCATTATTCACATCTACATGTCTAATTTCTTACGATGGATAATGCCTGAACTAATCACAGGTCAGCCCTAAGGTGAAATACACTGTTTTTACATGATACATGGATTAAATTATATAAAAGTCAAACAGTACAACAGAAAAATACAAACCTTCAGGACATATGCAATGTTTAAAATAATGCAAACCTTCTATATTTAGTATTTTATATAGAATCACATAATTTCAAATGGAAGGTGTATAAAATGCAAACTGTGTTAAAGACATGGTTAGTTTACAGACCCCAGTCTGGGTGAAAATCAAATTGCCCACTAATCTCTATATGGATTTGTATAGAATTATTTAAGATCTTCAAGAACTATTACCTGTTTTCCCTAGCCACCCCTTTCCTGCTATGCCCCCTTCTACACCCACTAAGCTTACGAGACTAACCTGCAGTTCTCTTAGTTCAGTGGTCTTCAGGTTGTTTTTTTTTAATTTTTAAAATTGGTGCTCCTTTGGCCATTTGCAAGATCATATCTAATTCACATTATTATATATTCATATATTGCCAAACCATATTTTTCTGTTTTACATTAAATTCTGATTTAAGTTTCTCTGTTCCTTAGCTAAACCATGTTTTTTTTCTCTTCTTCTTTTAAGCTTTTGTTTGGAAAAAGACCTATTTAATGTACTTGTGTTGGTTTCTTTTCTCTCATTGTGAGACAAAACACCTGATGCCAAAAATTAAGGAAGGAAAAATTAGCTTACATTTTGTGGACGTTTCAGTCCATATTCAGCTGGCTGCAAAGCAGGGAGGCATGGCAGAGGTGCAAAAGTTCATGGCAGGGACGGATGCCAAAAGCAACAAAAGCATAAAGGGTGGAGCATGGAGAGAGGACTCTTTCTCCCTTTATAGTGCATGTAGGCCACACCCAGCACTTACACCCATAATCCCAGCATTGGACTATGAATCAATCACAAACTCTTGACCCCTGCTTTGATGACCACATGAGGCTTTGGAAGGACATCCAAACACAAACCATAACAATAATTAATCACAGCAGACATAGTTTTGTTGTGCTGTTATTTGCGTTGTTTTGTTCTTTGTGGTACTGGGGACTGAGTCCAGGGATTTTACACTGAGCTACTCAGTGCTTTGAAATTGCCCAGGCTGGGTTAGAATTTGTGATCCTCCTGCCTTAGCCTCTCAGAATGCTGGAACCAACAAGTATGCACCACTGTCCCATGCCTAGCCTTTGTAGGGTTTTAAACTAAACATTAAGACATGTTTCTCCTAGTGGCAAATGCCTGTAATCCCACTATTCTGGGAAGCTGAGGCAGAATGACTGCAAGTTTCAGTCCAATATGGCAACTAAATGAGACCCTGTCTCAAAATAAAAAATAAAAAGGATTGGAGATGCAGCTCAGTATGAAATGGTAAGGTTTAATCTTTAGTGGGAGTGTGGGAGAAGGCAGAGGATGAACAGACAAGAGAAAGGTTTCCAAAATCTTCCTAATTGTCAATTACACTAAGTTAGCTTAATATACTCTTATTAATCAGTTTGTTGACATTTAGGTGGTTTCAATCATCTTTTTCACCTGAAATGAACCCTTTTGTTCTTGGTTGATTTTTGTATATTTAATATCTCCTTAAAAGTCAATTATGTTGAAGCCCTATAACCCAATAGGACTGATTTGGAGACAGGGCTTTTTGAAGGTTAAGTGCTGTTAAAGGAAGTCCAAAGGGTGGAATCTTAACCCTCCAGACCCAGGAAGCAATGCTCCATGTAAAGACCAGAGCTTCTCCAGAACCAATGGCTCAAACAACAACACATAAGAGAACCCACAATGCCTCAACACCTCTCTTCTTCTCCACATCTCTATTTATGCTGGTAACTTTCCTACACTCAGCACCATGGTGATTTAATTCAGCTGGTGTTGTTTTTAATCTGTAACAATAATCCACTTAGTTAACAGGTATTACATGCCTATTCTGTGTCAAGAACTGATCTAGTGGTTTTGGAATACAAGAGTGAACCAAAGATCTTTGTCTTCACGCTTATGTTTTAACAAGACCAAGCAACATGAAAAACACAGTAAATCAACAAACTGGATAATATAGTAGAGGCAGTAAGTGCCAGGGGAGAAGTAAAGCAGGAAGCAATGGGGGGGGGGGGGTAGGCAGGGACAGAGGTACACAAACAGTGTAGTGAGGGGGAGTTTAAGTAAAGGTGAGTTCTAAGCAAGCTGTTGAAGGTCACAGCCTAGCTCATTACTAGAATAAAAGAATTAGGGCAAGAGAACTAGAGCAAAGGTCATAAGTCTGCATGTGTTCTAGAAGAGTGTTTCTGGAGCGAAATGAGTGAGGAGTAAAGATAAGGCCAGAAGGCAGGAGGGGACCAGAACCCACAAAGGTCCTTCTTTAACCTTCATGTTGCTAAAGATAAACTAAAACTTAATTTTATCCTTGTAATTGACATGACTGGCTCCACTTTTTTGTTAGCAGAAAGAAAACTATAAAACACATAGGGGTCCACGTGAATTTTACCTACGTGGAATTTTTTTCCCTCTGGGGCAAAATATGCTGAGGTTAGGAAGCTGGGGTTCAATGATAACTGAATCATTCGTTAATATAACGAGTAAATAAAACCAGAATCTACACGCAAGTCTGCCTGGATTTTAAATTTTATAACCCACATTACACTAAGGAAACCTTTGGAATACTTCTAAGTAAAGTATATGAAGACACGGGAAGGTGAAAGAAATGCAAAAAAGAATAAAGACTTTGAGGTCAAAGGTGACAGCAAGTTTTTGGAACCAACAAGCCTGTAGTGAATAAGCTGCTCCCCCTCTCTACTCAGGCATTAATTTACTAATTAACTCACTAAATAACTAATTTATTAAGTTAGAAGCTAAGCTCTAATTATTTCTGTAAGCCTACTTTAAAAAAGGAAACAATCTATCACCACATCCCTCAATTACTCATACACAAGCCTCAATCGTACTCCAGACCTATGGGATTAGAATCAATAATTTAACAAGCTCCCTAAATGACCAGAAAAATGTAAGACTCCCATTAAAGTAAAATCATAACCCCTGACCTATTCAGAGGGTCCCTCAGGTCTTTCCTTTTTCTTTGATACTTTGTAATGACAGATTTTCTTCTCATAACTGCACCAAAATAACTGCCCCATTTTTGGGCTTTTCTAATTTAAAGCGCATAAAGCAGCTTATTGTCCTCCACGACAATGCACTAATTAGCTCACAAGTCCTGCGGGCCGTCCAGGCCTTCTGCAAAAGCGAGTGGGTGTCGCCTCGGATGCCACCTGCACTCCCCATCTCACTATAAACCCACTTTAACAGTCACCGAGCTACTTAGAGGCTCTCTCCATCAATCCCTCGGCATTTAATCGGATGGAGGATTTACTAGAGAAACCTAAAGTCTTTCGCTGGCTGCGGGCCCTGGACTGGGGTCCCCGGGCAACTTCCGGGCGTGAGCAGCCAGGGCCTCTCCCAGCGCCGTCCGCGCGCCCGGCCGGGGAGAGCGGCGTCGCCCGCGCGGGCTCAGCGCCCCTAAGGCCGGGACAGGGGCGGCGGCGCTCCTGCCCGCCGGCCTCCCCGGCGGAGCGCGGAGGCCGCACTCACCTCGCGGCGAGCGGGCGCCAGGCGCAGCGGGCGCCCAGGAGGCGCAGGGAGCCACGGAAGAGGCGCGCGGCCATCGCGGGCGGAGAGGGGTTGCGGCTGGGCTGAGGGAGTGCGGGGCCCGCTCGCGGAGTGTCTGAGCGGGGCACGGGGGCGGGGCTTGGGCGGGGCCGAGGGAGGGACTGTGCTAGCTCGCGGAGCTCCTGAGCGTCCAGGCTGCTGAGGGCGGGAAGGGGGCGGGGATGGGGCGGGGCCTAGGAAGAGGCTGCGCTAGTTCATGGCGCCTCAGCCTATGAGGCTACTAGGGGCGGGGAAGGGGGCGGGAGGGAGCCCCGCCCACAGTGTCGAGATGCGCGGTCTCGCCCCAGAGCACGCGCACTCCCCCCTCTCCCGGGAGCGAGCGCCCTCTGGGCACGGCCCCGGGGCGGTACCGCTGCGCTGACCTTCGCCCTGAGCACTCGGGTACCTGGGTCTCCGAAGTGCGACCCCACGCCTGGCCGCGGATGTCTCCTGGAGATTTATTTTGTGACAGTGGAAGGTGATTGAGTTCATGTAGACGCCTTAATAGACCCTGTTTTCGAAGAATGGTGCCGTTATATTTTCTTGCAAACGTTGCTGATGACTTGCTCAAAAGAAAAATCTAGATGTGTTTGACAGACAGAAAACCTCAACTTTAGCTCAGTTCTCCAGAGGCCCTGTACTTGAATTCATATCTTGCCATTTCCTTTCTACACGAATCATCAGTGGTGTTCAATGGTACGCGTTTCATTTAAATGAAGCCCGAGGTTTATGAGTTTTTTGCTTTTTTTTTTTGGCAATGGAAAATATCTTAAGTTTCCTAGACTCTAAAAAATGTGCAAAGCGGATTTCTAAGTAGGTAAAATAGGACATCAAAGCCCTTCTGCTAGTTAAGGACAATTACTATGCACCCGAAAAGGTGAAAGTGAAAGGTACTTTGTGTCAGAAATAATTGTCATATGGAACAGAAATTTTAAAAGGAAAGTGCTCATTCTAAGCGGGAGACTGTGAGTAACAGTAGTTGACCAGGAGCACAGAATTACATCCCTTTTGCTAGAATTCTAGATTTGGTGCCTGGCCTGCTTTACCTCTGCGCTGGAGTCTGTGCCAGGCTATTTACTAGCTTCATAGCAGCAAAGCCTTGGGCTCTCAAGGTGACAGTTCATTGCTCTAGTAACTTACTCAGGGTGTATTAAAAGGTCCATAAAGGAAAACCTGAAACTTTTTCTCGTAATTCCTGCTGAACACCTTATGTCACTTTGAGGTCCCGAAATGCGTGGTGTGTTTCCCCACCTACCAAGCGCTTTTCCAGAAGACACAATGCTTTGTACAATATCAGGTGAAGGACTCAGTCCCACAAATGGTTCTCCACTCCATAGCCATTTCCGAGCCCCAGGTTGTACCCTGTGCATCTGACCAATCAGCTCTAAATCAGGGTACCCAGTACTTCTCTCCTGTTCCATGATTTCCTAGGATGGCCAATGGATCCAGGGAAACACAGGTACCACTTTACTATAAAGGACATCACTGAGGAACAGTCATATGGAAGAGACCTGTAAGACATTAGTGGATAGCACAGACCTTCTATACCCACTCTGGCCCACCACCCTCTTGGCATGTTCATGGATTTTGTAACCTGGGAGGTCATCAGATCTCCTTGTTTTTTTCTAGAGCTTACTGGGCTGCAAGTTTCAGCTCTTTAATCCTCTTATCACTTATGTTTTGTTGAGACAGCTTTATTCTGGATTACCTTAGAACCCTATAGCTTGTGACTTAAACCAAATATGGCAGGGGCTCCTTGTGATTCACAAAATACACATCCTATCAGTAAAGTCTAAACATTTTAGGCTCTCTGTGGCAGAACCAGGAACAAAGACCAAATCACATTTCATACTCTTGCGTAGGAATCTTCTGCTGCGTAGTCTTACTGAGGCTCTTCCAAATGAGGATAATAATACAGACTTCTTAGGCATACCTTAGCATGGCCTGAGAATCGCTGTCAGCAGCACCACTTGCTGATCAGGATGTCGGATGCTGAGGTACAGGTTTTGTGTAGTTGACAAATCTCACAGGCGAACCTTATAAAAGATAGGACCCGTGAATCTCTTCTTAGTTGCTTTAAGTAATAAGACATTTCACAGAAAGCGCATACCACAGTGTTAACTCAGAGCATTAGCTGCCTTTATTCTCCGCTTGCAAACTTGCAAGACTCAGCCGTTTCAGGGGATGAACACTTTTAACACGACCTTTTAAAATCAAATAGACAAAAACCAGAATTCCTCCCCCCCTTCAGATATAATTGGCCCCAGTAGTGATATTTCAAAGTGGATGGTTCTGGGGGAGAACCATGGAGGACATGATTTGGGACCTTTGGGACATCAAAACATGTTGGTGGCTATGTTTCTAGACTGAGCAGGATAGGCCAGGCTGCCCACGTAGATGACACAGGCAAGGTTTCTCTCAGGACTGTAGGAATTACAGTGTCCTTAGGAAATATGACAGTGTAAGAAATTCCAAGTCTTCTGATTTCAAAGGAAGTAAATAATGATTTTTGTAGAGACTTCATTTCATATGCACTTACATAACAGGATGTAAAATTTGCGTTTAGTGATTCCTCTTGCTACTTTTTTTTCATCATTTCATCATTCTGAAAACACTTTTTGGATGGGGTACTTGCCATACCTTTCTGAGTTAAAAACTTCAAATGAATGTTTCTTTTGATATGTAACCTTGTTATTTTGCACCTTTATCTCTTCTTAAGAATGTTTTTGTACTTTTTCAAAACTAAATGCTAAACTAAATGTTGAACACTTTAGACTCAGGTTATCAATATTTCATCAAACTTTATGTTTTAACTTAATTAGAAATAATCTTATATGTAGAGAAAAGTTGCAGATATGGCACAGCCTAACTCCTATTTACTTTTTTTTTTTTTTTTTTTGTACCAGGGATTGAACTCACAACCTCACACTTGCTAGGCAGGCACTTATGCTGCTGAGCTAAATCCCTGGCCCCTCCTCTCCTTTTACCTTTTACTCAGATTTTCAGTTAGTATTTTGCCCCATTGGCCGTATTTTTTATGAAATATTTGAGAATAAGTTGGACATACCTTGCCCCTTTCCTTCTTATATTTATTTCCTAAGAACAAAGGAGTTGTCTTAATATGCACCATAGAATTATCAAACATAGAAATTTAACAATGCTGAAATATTCTTAAATAATTTACATATCACATTCCAGTTTCAACAATGTCCCAACAATATTCTTTCATTACAATGAAATCAAGACCCCAGAACGTCATCCAGGATCTATTTTATTTTATTTTTCTGGTGCTAAGGATCATAACCATGGCCTCGTGCATATTTGGCAAGCATGTTACAGTGAGCCACATAAATCCTCAAGTCTCCCTGGTATTCTTTTACTTGGAACCATTCCTTTTAGCTGTTCGTTTCATTTTTTTTTCTTTTTCCCCTTTACCATGACAGTTGGAAGAGTAAAAACCAGCTATTCTGTAAAAACAACTTTCCTAGTGGCAGAATTGGAGCATGACTAGTGTGGCAATCCTTTAGTGTCATTCCTGCCTGTTCATTCTTGCCAAGGTTAATTTGAATCACATTTAGTTAAGACAGTGTCTATCAGGTTGCTGCATGGTAAAGTCAGTGTCTTCTTTTGAACTCAGTATAAAAAATATGTTTCTGAATACCAAATTAGCTGTGTTAAAAAGATGTGAAAAGTTTAACAAACTATGGTGATAATTCAGGGAAAACCCCCCAAATTTTTTGAAATGCTCCCTGACTGCTAGAGTAATCAGTCAGTGGATATACCTGAACTATGACTTTTAAGAATTAATAAGGTTAGAAAGACCAAAACCTGCAAGTGGGTGCAGCAAAATCAAGTGGAAGTGGAGCCCAGTAGCAGGAACCAGTCTGACGGGCGGAGGGTGCGTGTTCAGAACTGGGAAGTCTAGTTTGGTCCATTGGCAGTTCCTGGGTAGGAGCATAAGAGTGAGTTTAATGCACAGATTTAGATTTGATCACTGGGATTTAAAATTCGGACTCTGTTCTTTATCAGTTATCAGTTGTCAGTAGTTTACTGATGCTTGTAAAGGGTAGCTAGTGTACTCAGATTTGCTACAGTATTGGCAGCCTTGTGTTGTTGATCAGTATTTTCATGATACCTGAATATTAAATCTAAGGACTTTAGATTTGATGTAGTAGGAAATAAAGAACCCCCGTGGCTGAGGAAAGCAAAATATCTTCACTCATTTGTTCTCTTATTCAATAAACACTTACTGAGTTCCTCCTATGGTTGGGGATACAGCTTCTTACGAGATGAAGTTTCTCATTTCAGGCAGCTAACAATACAGTTACAAAACTAAAAGAGTGTGGTCAGTGGAGAAGTAAGGCAACTGTGTTTCTTTTTCCCCACTGAAGGTTTATGGCATAGTGGGGAAAAAGCATGAGATACAGCATTCAGCAGCTGTGGTTGAAAACCCTCTTTTGGAGTTCTTTAATCTCTCCGGGTCTCTGTTTCTTTATTTGTAATGTGGAGATATTAATAGTATCTATCTCAAGAGTCATGGAGGCTAAAACAAGACAAGTATGTCAAGCATGCAATGTGGTAGGTTTAGGAGCCTGGAGCACAGTAACACCCCAACTGTGTTCTTTACCCTGGCTTGGCAGAACCCAGGCCCTTGTCCAAGTTGCCAGGAAATCAAACCCCAGCGACGCTTCCCTCTGAGTGACTTCTACGTCATGCATTTGAAAAATAACTGCAGAAGGTGCCCCTTCTGTGTTGCAGTGACTTCTGGCCAAAATCTTTATTGAATGCTTTAGACCGCACAGTGGGCAAGGCTCACCAGGGTCAGCTTTAAATCTCTACTCTTCGCTTCTTCCCACCCCCTCATTCTTCCCATTATAGGAACAGCAAGAGAGAAAACATCAACGGCTTCCTTACTGATGTCAGTTAAGCAATGGCTGCCCTTGGAAGCCTTTGATCACAGAGTTCATAAGCATCGCTGGGGAGTTTTAAAGCTAATATAAAAATAGTTTAAAGTAAAAAAGAATTTCATTTGTCCAGATTCTGTAACTGAGTTATAATTCTGGGTACACATTTCAGTCTCATACAAGCAACTGTTGACACTATTACTAGACTTTAAACTTTTTCACCTGTAGGGGATCAGAACATGCATTCTTCAAGGGACAGTATACAGCTCTAGACCACAAAGGGGCAGCAGATTTGTATAAATGGTTGAAAGGTTTAAACGTCACTTAGGGAAATGAATGAGACAGTGTCATAGGGTCACATAGCAGACAGCAGGAAAATTCAAGAACATGGAGCCAATGAATGGGCCAAAGCTAAGAGATCATAGCGTAATTAAAATAAAAGCAAAAAGAAGGACAGGGCTCAGGCAGCGTCTGCCACATTTCTGGACACTCCTTTGGTTTACCTGAATTTTCTGAAGGCTGTTTCTGATATACAGTGTTTGGAACAGGCCACCTACTAGGGGGTATGGATGTGATAGGTAAGGTATAAATGATCTAAACCTCTGTTTACTCACTTGTAAATGGAGAATAACAGTACTTGTATCATAGGACATGGGGAAAGATTGTTCAGTTAGTGGAGGTCAAGTGGTTAGTATAATGATAGGATTAAACTAAGCAATCAGTAAGTGGTAATTAATATTGTTACCAAAGATAAATAACCATATTTTGGAGTATAAAAACTGCAAAAGAAACTCTAAGAGAAATAACCTACTTAAAAAGTGACTCTATGTTTGCAAAAAGAAAAGGAATTATCCTTATAATACTTATTTGATATTATACAAAGATGCATCATCTTGTACATTTAAAGCCTATTTTGTGTATATTCCAAATGCCTCTTCTAGAAGAATGGCTTATGCTTTTACTCTGATACCTATAATAAAGATTAGACTTCTCACAGTCCTTCCCAAGCCTGAAACAAAAGCCAGCTTCTCTAAACCTTGTCACCAGTAACTGTCCATATAACACTGTAGAAATGGAAGGATTAGGAGCTATCACTTTATTATGACTTTTTATTTCATTTGAATAGTACCTTGATGATATTAAGAACCTGAAACTCATTTGTTTTCCTAAATTTGTCATAACATATTTACTTTTTCCTTACTGAGGACAATATTTTCAAAATGAGTGGCCATTTTCTATTTGGGATATTTTCTTTAAAAAAGAAATAAACAAGCCTATAATGCCTGTGTTTGGAAGGGTGAGGCCTGGACCACACAGAAAATTCAAGACCAGTTTGGAGTGTATAATGAGATGCTGTCTCAAAAACAAATGAACGCTGGGGATTTGGCTCAGTGGCTTAAGTGCCTGTCTTGCAAGTGCAAGGTCATGAGTTCAATCCCCAGTACCAAAACAAACAAATGAACAAGAAATAAATAATTTAAGTATATTTACCCGACATTTACAGGAAAGTTACGGACCAGGAATTAAGAATGGTTTTGTTTAAACTTCAACCTTCAAATCCTGTTCTGTTTCTAAATTGTTTCTCTCTCATCACATCAATAATATGACCATGAAATTTATATTCTGAGGCTACTCTGTCCTTTATAACCACATTATCTAGCAAAAAGTATGCCTGTCCACTGATGCAAAGCAAAATGCTCTAATCACGTAGCTAAGTTTGATCTAAGTTTTACTGCATTACAGTTTTCTACTAAAAGAAATATAAGCATCTGAAATTCTGTTATATGGATACTGGACAATGTCAAGATTGTGAGGCCATTTTTCTTGCATAATACAGAATTTGTTTATCTAACTGGTTTGTATTCAGGGTAAGATAACCCTTCAGAGTACAGTACAATTTCTCTAAGAATTCATGTTCTTTGCCAGGGTAACTGTATCTGGTTTTAATGGATAATATCTAACTTTATTTGAGTAGATAAGTTTACTATAATTCTCCCAAAACTTGAATGTATTTGCTGAAGCCCCATCTTAATTAAAAGGACCATTCCTTAAGCAGTAGATATTTTAATCAAAGAGAAAAATTCTTGGTCAAATTAATCTATAATTAAAAGTTAGTATTCTTGAGTGCCAGCCTATGAATTGAAACTATGTGTGCCACGAATTACATTGTTTGACTTGAGGTTTATTTATTTATTTTAAAAATAAGCCATCCTATGTTTATCTTCATCTGCCATGAACTCCTTGTTTCACGTATCCCCTCTCAAATTAAAAGCATGCCCATCTATTCGTTAATCAAAAGGAAGAGCTATCCATTCTCCTGTTCAAATAATTGCCAACCATTTTCTTTAAGAATTTAATCATCTGCTGACTCCTTCCTTGTTTCAGGTACACATGAGCATGTGCCAGATGTTATGACTTGTGTCTAGATGTCCCCCAGATCCTCAGGTGGTCATAGGCAGAGCTTTCCAGAGCTGGCTGGATCTAGAGTGTGACACTGGGATTGATTCATGGTGCAGTGCTTGGGTTAAGGGCACTAGGATTAAGGGTGTGAGTGCTGCCTGTCCTAAGAGGGGGTTGTCTGGATAAGATATAAAGGATAGAGGCGTGGTGCTTGGTGCTTGTAGCTTCTGTCTTCTACCTTCTGCCTGCAGTGATGCCCCTCTGCCACGCCGCCCTGCCTTGGAGCCAGCAAACTACAGACTGAAATCTCTGTAAAATATGAGCCAAACAAATCTTTCCTTCTTTAACTTTGGGTGTTGAGTATTTTGTCTTAGCACTGAAAAAAGTAACTGAGACACCAGATAACCATAAATGTACCACATTTCCAACAATTGTGGTTGGAAATGCAACTATATTGGTGAAAAATTACTGTGGTTTATGGAAATAGGAACTCCCTAATCTATAACCATAGACCATTTCTCCCGTGGTTTGTATTAGAAATTTTATAGATTCATTTTTATTGGCTATTCATTTTCTTGGATCTGAAACTTATTTTGATATAATGATTTTTTAAAATAAAAAATGACTATTTTCTTCTAGGCCCACTTATTAAATAACTGTTTCAGTCAGTTTGGGCTTCTATAACACATACTTAAGAGTAGGAGGCTTATAAGCAACAGACACTAATCTCTTATGTCTTGGAGCTGAAATGTCAAAGATGAAGGCACTAGCAGATTCAGGGTTTGGTGACAACCCATTATAAAGCAAAGTCTCACCAGAGATATAGCTCAGTGTCTGCCTGGCAAGTGCGAGATCGTGAGTTTTAGTCCCAGTACCAAAAAAGGAAATCTTCACTCTATAACTTCACATGGCTGAAGGAGGAAGGAATCCTTCCAGTCCCTGATAAGGGCGCTGATCCCATTCATGAAAACTTCTCTCTCATAATCACTTTCCTTTTTAAAAATTTTTATTTCATTAGTAGGTGATTGTAGTACATGAAGTTTACCTTCATTTTGGGAAGTAGGTGCATGTACTTAACACACATTGATTCTTTAAAACTCCTCTCCCATCTCTATTCACATCTCTTGGTCTCTAAATTCTCTTTCCTCATTTTTATTATTATTGTTGTTATTATTTTTAGTTCACATTTATGACATACAGTATTTACATTCATTGTGGGTATTTGGTACATGTACATGATGCATGTTAAATCTTTTTACCTTCCTTTTTCTTCCCTCCCCACTTTGCCTAGTCTCTTTTTTTAATTTTTTGTTTTTTGTTTTTTTTGAGACAGAGTCTCATTATGCAGTTCAGGCTGGCCTTGAACTCATTTTGTAATCCAGGCTGGCCTTGAACTTAAAGTGATCCTCCTGCCTCAGCCTTGTGAGTGCTGAGATTACAGATGTGTGCCACTATGCCATTTTTATTTTAATTTAGTGCATGGTGAGAGATATGTGTCTAGGTTCATTCTTTGGCATGTGCTGGCTTTCCCAGCACAATTTGTTAAAGAGGCTGTCTTTCCTACAGCAAGAGTAATTGGCCCCTTTGTCAAAAGTATGTCTCTACTTCCAGGAAGATGGTGGTAAGCAGCAGGGAAAACTACTTCTCTGAGAGTCACTGTCCAGACACTGGAACAGAGCATCATGAGGAAGACAAGAAGGAAGGAAGTGGGTCCCCAGACCCAGAAAGAATTTGAAGTACAAACTGAAGCCCATAGAGAGAGTGAAAAGAAAAACTTCAGCAAAGAAGAAGGCGGTAGCTGGCGGCGCCTTCTCCCTGACACAGGACTCACTGTGCAAGAAGGGCTGTTCAAACCATGGTCATGGTGACAGTGACAGCTGGCAATCCTGGAGGCCTCTGCAGAGAGCCATTGCAGTGGAGGGCAGCAGGGAACATGGAGGACTGCACTGGCTGGCAGTGAGTGCAGAGGACTCAGTCCTCCTGCAGGAGAGAGCGATTAGCTGGGAGCCATCTTGGAGCTGGGCTGGCTGAGCTCAGAACCCTGAACTGCTGCCAGCTTGCCTGGCAGGCACTGTGCTGCTGAGCTAAATCCCTGGGCCTCTTCCAGTTGCTCCCAGCTGAGGAAATTGGATTGCGGTAAGCCCAGTGAGTCTGGTTTCCAAGCAGGGCTGCTGAGATTATCCACTACTCTGCTGTAAAGCAACTGCTGGCTTGCTGGGAAACGATGGCATGATTTGGAACTTGTCTCCATGGGCTGTCTACTAGTGAAACCAGGGAGAATCCTGGGCATGGACTGTTTTTGAGATTTTGTTGTTTGTTTTTTAAATTTTCTTTTCTTTTTCTCCTTCATTTTTTTTTTATATGAGTGTGAAAGTGATTCCCAAACTCTTTGAGGGTATGGTTCTGTTCTATTCTTTCTTTATCTCTTCCATCTCTCTTTTCCTTCTGTCTTCTGTACCAGTTTCCCCAAGTTGGCATGATACCCGTTTTGTGCTCCAACCTTACTTCTAATCTCCTTCTCTTTTTCCACTTCTCTATTTTCTCCTTAATCTGTTTTAAAGTTTAACTACTGAGAGCAAAATTGACACATTAAGCACTTATGTATTGGATATAATTATCTAGTTTCTTTTACATTTTGTTATGTAATCACAAATCTAGTTTATATGGTTAAAAGTTGCAAATTAAGGGTTATCTCAGTTTGTTGTTTTATAGACTGCATTTGATGTTATTGGTACCACTATAGCCAAAATTGACATAATTGTTCTAAACAACTATTGGTCCTGGTATTCCACAACTGACATTGACTAAAAGTCACAGAAAATACTGTGGCAAAGAACCAGGGACAAGGCCAAATAAGAAACAACTTCTCATCCCCAACAAACTAAAGAGGTGAGATCTTCCAACAGACTCAAAACCCCAAAACAAGTTACACCTGGAAGATACCTCAGCAAAATAATCATCTAAGGGTCCTAAAATTACCAGGAAAGCAGCCCACTATAGGCAACTTACAAGCATCACCCCAGGAATTAAACTTAAAAAAGAGAGTATGAGAAGACACTTAAGCAAAATACAAGCCCAGATATCCAGTTCACCAAAGGCAAATCCAAGTGGCAATGAGTTGGAACAATCCAAAAGCCCCCCACCTGGTTTCTCTGAAGTGGTAACAGCAAAGCAATTAAATGAGATGCCGGAAAAACTGAACCCAGAAATGATCTCTCAGATAGCTACAGAGATTACCAAAATACTCACCATGCTTAGCAACATTACAGCAGACACAGACAAGAAAATAGATGAACTGAAGGCCATTATGGAAGCTCAGCATAGGAAAGAAATGGAATCCATAAAGCAGACCCAAGCAGATAACCAGGGGAATAAAAACTCCACTGAAAGTGTTCAAAGCAGATTAGGCCAGTGTGAGCACAGGATCTCAGATACTGGAGACAGGCTTATAGTTAGCAACTAGGAAAAGAAGGATTTCTCAAAGCTAGCAAGGGACTGTGAGAAATCAATCCAGCAGCTGCTAGATGGGACAAAGAAGAAAAATTTAAGACTAATTGGAGTCAATGAACAAGCAGCAGATACCTCAAATGACATTTAAAAAATGTTCATAGACATCATGATAGAAAACTTTCCTGGTAGAGAAAAAGAATTTGACATACAGATAAACAAGACATACAGAACTCTAATTAGAAATGATAAAAATAAAAAACAAAAAACAAAACAAAACAAACTACAGCCAGGCATATCATAGTCAAGACTCCAGTAATCCAACACAAGAATAGAATCTTAAAATCTGTTAGAGAAAAGAAAAAAATAACCTATAAAGGAAATTCCATCAGAATTACAATTGACTTCTCAGCACAAACTCTCAAGTCAAGGAGAGCTTAGGATGAAATACTCCAAATTCTAGCTGGGCATGGTGGCTTATGCCTATAATTCCAGGCTGAGGCAGGAGGATCGTTGCAAGTTCAAGACCAACCTGGGCTACAAAGTGAGCTCAAGACCAGCCTGAACTGCATAGTGAGACCCTGTCTCAAAAAGACAAAAAAAAAAAAAAAAGAAATACTTCATGGAAAACAACTTTCAACCTAGATTGATGCACCCTGCATAACTATCTTTCAAAATTGATGGAGAAATAAAATACTTTCATGACTAAGAACATCTGAGAAAATTTATGACCACCAAACCAGCCCTCCAAAATGTTTTGTAGGACATTCTGGAAATAGATAATAAGGACCACAGCTCCATGAACCCCAACAGAAGGAATCCTCCAGGGAAGGGGAGGAGCCAACAACAGGAAAATAATGTGACAAGGGTAAGTCAATAATATTAGTTATAACTATCAATGTTAATGGTTTCAATTCACTAATCAAAAGACACAGACTTGTGAATGGATCAAGAAGCAAGATCCAACAATATACTGCATACAAGAAACACATTTAACTCAAAAACAAATTCATAGACAGAAAGTCAAAGGATAGAAAACAATACTCCATGTGACAAGAACCCAGAAAAAGCTAGGGTAGCTATTCTATTTGCAGATAAAGTGAATTTCAAGCCAAAATTGACCAAGAGAGATAAAGAAGGTCACTACATCCTCATAAAGGAAATAATTCAAGAGGAAGAGATAACAATCATAAATATATATGCAACAAATACCATTGTACCCAACTATATAAAACAATTACTAATGGACACAAAAAAATCAAATAAGCCCTAAAACACTTGTACTGGAAGACCTCAATACCCTACTGTCACAAAAAGACAGATCAACTAGACAAAAAATCAGTAATGAAATATTAGAGCTAAATTAAACTCTCAAACAAATGGACTTAGTCAATGTCTGTAGAGCATTCCACCCCACAACATGAGAATACACATTTTTTTCAGCTGCACATGGGACATTCTCCAAAATAGACCACATACTGGCTCATAGGACATGCTTAAATAAATGCAGAGGAACTGAAATTATCCCATGCATACTATCAGACCACAGTGCAATGAAACTGGAAATCCATGGCAAAAGAAACCACAAGAACTTCATTAACACATGGAAGTTAAATAACACCTAGTGAACAACCAATGGGCCACAGGTGAAACTAAAGAAGAAATTAGACAGTTTTTGAAGTTGAATGATAATGACAATACAGCATACCAGAACTTGTGGAACACAATGAAAGCAGTCTTAAGAGGAAAATTTATAGCAGTAAATACCCATATCAGAAAAAAGAGAGAAAATGCACATAAATAACTTAATGTTGAACCTCAAACTTCTAGAAAAAGAATAGCAGGCTAAGCCAAAACCTCATATAAGGGAAGAAATTATAAAGATCAGAGCAAAAATTAACACACTAGAGACTAAAAAAAACAATACAAAGAATAAGTGAATCAAAGAGTTGATTCTTTGAAAGATTAAATAAAAATGACAAACCCTTAGCTATCATCATTAATAAAAAAGGAAAAGAAAACACTCAAATACATGCAATTAGGAATGAAAAGGGTACAATCACAACAGACCCTGCAGAAATCCAGAAGATCATCTATCCCCACTTTGAAAACTTGTATTCTAATAAGATGGAAAATACAGAGGAAATGTACAGATTCCTAGATACATATGAACTGCCAATGCTGAATCAAGAAGATATAAAAATCCTAAATAAACCAGTATCAATCTATAAAGTCAAA
This sequence comes from Hydrochoerus hydrochaeris, assembly GCA_004027455.1. Classification (NCBI taxonomy): domain Eukaryota; kingdom Metazoa; phylum Chordata; class Mammalia; order Rodentia; family Hydrochaeridae; genus Hydrochoerus; species Hydrochoerus hydrochaeris. The sequence continues at coordinate 16,842 of PVLA01007863.1, read as the reverse complement.
GATGTAATTAATCTACCAACAAAGGAAAGCCCAGGCCCTGATGGATTCACTGCTAAATTCTATAAGAAATTTAGAGAGGACCTAATGCCATTACTTCTCAAACTCTTTAATGAAATTGAAATGGAAGCAACACTTACAAATTCATTCCTGGAAGCAAGTATTACTGTGATACCAAAACCAGAGAAGGCCCCAACTAAGAGAATTACAGGCCAATCTCCTTAATGAACACAAATGCAAAAATCCTCAGTAAGATACTGGCAAACACTGCAGCAAATCATCAAGAATATTAAGTGGGATTCATCCCAGGAATTCAGGAATGGTTTAACTTACATAAATCCATAAATGTAATTCACCACATTAACAGAGCAAAGGACAAAAATCATATGATCATCTCAATAGATGCAGAAATAGATTTTGACAATGTCCAGCACCCATTCATGATTAAAAAACCTATAGAAAATTGGAATAGAATGGTCTTTATCTCAATCTGATAAAATTCATCTATGAAACTAGGTATGGTGGTGCACTCCTTTAATCCCAGCACTTAAGAAACTGAGGCGGGAGGATCATTGTGAGTTTGAGGCCACCCCAGGCTACAAAATGAGTTCAAGGCCAGCCTGAACTTCATAGTGAGATCTTATCTCAAAACAAACAAACAAAAAAACAAACAAACAAATAAGCCATCTATGACAAACCAAAAGCCAACATCATACTAAGTAGACAAAAACTGAAAGCTTTCTCTCTAATATCAGGAACAAGACAAGGATGTCCACTGTCTCCACTTTTATTCAACATGGTCCAACTTTAGCTGAAGCAATTAGACAAGAGAAAGAAATAAAAGGAATAGATAGGAAAGGAAACAAACTATCATTATATGGAGATGACATGATGCTCTACCTAGGAGACCCCCAGAAACCAAAAGATTTCTAGATTAATAAGAAAATTCAGTAACATACATGGATACAAAGTCAACACTCCAAAATCAATAGCCTTCCTGTACATGAATAACAAACCCACTGAAATAAAAATCAGGGAAATAACAAATTTTAAAATAGTATCCAAAAAGATGAAATATCTAGGAATCAGTCTAACAAAGATTATAAAAGACCTCTACATTGAAAACTACAGTACTTTGAAAAAGGAGATTGAAGAGGATATTCGAAAATGGAGACATATCTCATGCTTGGGTAGGAAGAAGCAATATAGTGAAAATGGCCATACTTCCAAAACTCTTACACAGATTCAATGCAATCCCAGTCAAAACCAATAGAATTAGAGAAAACAATCCTAAAATTCATCTAGGACAAGAAGAGACATAGAATAGCAAGGACGATCCTGGACAACAAAGACAAGACAAGGGGCGTCACAATCCCTGACTTGAAATTGTACTATAAAGCTACTGAGATAAAAACAATGTGGTACTGTAAAAACAAAAAAACCAGACCTGAAGATCAATGGGACAGGTAAGAAGGGGCAGAAACAACTCCAGACACACTTAGCCACCTTATCTTTGACAAAGGTGCCAAACACATTCACTGGAGGAAAGATAACCTCTTTAATGAGCTATCTTGCATATACATACAAATTTATGTCTTTTTCCTTTTCCCTTTCTTCTTTCCTCCTTTCCCCTATCCCAAATACTTCTCCTCTTTGAGAAGTTTCTTACCCTTGCATAATATTTATTGGAGATTTTAGAACTTATTTCCTCTTTCAGTTTCTTACACTATAGAGACAAAGCAATATTTACACACGTGAGTTTGATTTATTTCACTTATGAGTATGGTCTCAAGTTGCATCAATTTACCTATAAAAGCCTTATGATCCTTCTTTATTGCTGAGTTGTGTTTCATTGTATAAATATACCACATCTTTTTTTATCCATTCCTCAGCTGGTGTGGGCATTTAGGTTGTTTCCAAGATTTGGCTATTATAAATTATGCTGCTATAAACATGTGTGCACATGTATTGCTGTGGTATGATGTTTTCAATTTTTCTGGAAATGTGCACCCAGTGGGTGCATATCCCTGATCTTAAATTTTTCCATTGGGAAGTGAGAGTATCACAAAGTATTGTGGTAAAGATAAGTGTTGTAAAACCCTTTGTTCCTGGTAAACTCTTTTATTCTTAAGATATCTTCTCCTTGCCTTTTGCACACTTTGGGTAGATAAAGCTTTCTACTCCTCAACTTCTGCTTCATAATGGAATTTTCAGATCTTATGTGTGATCTGAGTTGAGAACTGGATTTCTCAACACTGAATGGGTAAGGAACACATCACTGCTTGTGAAAAACTGGGGAGAAAACAGCCTATCTCTGTCTGAAATTCCAAGTCCCTCCCCTGGCTTTTCGGGGCCCAGAGTCTCTGGGTTCTCACAGAACATCTGTTGGGAGCTCCTACTGTGATACACATGGTGAGATCATCAGAAAGCAGCCCCAAAGCTGGCAGATGCCAAAAGAGACTGCACTGCCAACTTCCCGAGCCCTGCAGCCACTACAGAAGGATTATTTAAATCTGTGCTTTAGATTAGAGGGTGATCTTTTGCCTACCTGTAAGCATGCTCTGGGTGGAAAGCAGTCAAGAAGTCTGTCAGTGATGGGGTTAGGACTTTAATCCCTCAGAGGGAGACACCTTTTATGCAAAATGCTTGAGACCAGCATATTTCTGATTTCAGATTTTGGAATATTTGCATAAATAGAATGCAATATCTTGGGGACAGGACCCAAGTCTGAACACAGCATTCATTTATGCTTCATATTTGTTTCATACATGCAGCCTGAAGGCAATTTTATACAGTATTTTTAGCGCACCTGCGTGTTGACTGGGACTTGTCACGTGACATCAACTGTGGCATTACCTGCTTGTGATGTCATGTAAGCGTGCACAAAATTTTAGATTTTGGAGAATTTTGGATTTCTGGAGTAGAAATGCTAAATTTGTAGTTTTTCTTGTAATATCCAGAAGGATATAGGCACTAAGTAATATTTGTTTCACGAATTTTTATCAGCTACCTGTGGGTGAAATATGGGTTATCTATGCTGTAATGTCACCTTTGCAACTAAATAAAGAACTAGCACAAGGTTAACATACTCTACAGATGGCCACATGTAGTACTATTGTGGTCCCATAGACATTGCATAATATTGAGCAGTTTTTCTTTTCTTTTTTTTTTTTTTTTGGTACTGGCAATTGAACTCATGACCTAGCACTTGCCAGACAGGTGCTTATGCCACTGAGCTAAATCTTTGGCCCTAGTGTTGAGCACTTTTGAGATAACTATGATACCATGGTATTATTCCATTTTTATTACAGAAAATCAGATTATTTTTCCAAAAACTCTCCCATAATCATTTTTTTTTTCTGGAGTAAAATAATGTCTGTGATAAAGAATTGGTATATAGATACAACAATTCTGAGTTCAAAGTCAATTTTTGATACTTGCAAGCCAGCTAGAGAAACATCTTCAATCTGTTTCTCTTCCACTTTCATTTTCTTTAGTTTCTCTTTACTAATCCACAGGGTATATTGAAACCAAGGCTACCATTTCCCCTCTGTTTTCTCTGCAGCTTCTCCATATCTACTGCGGGCATTGCTGTTCTCTAGGCCGTTTAGGGTTAACTCTTGGGCCAACTGTCCATTGATTCTGTATGTGACCACCCTGTAGACACTTATGTCTCTAGACTCTTTGCATTTTGTGACACTGATATCTTTGGTTTGTGGCCTTCAGACTTCTCAGGAAAGAGGAAATTATAGTGGACAGGCTTGGAAGTGGTCTACATCCTTTTGACCATGTTCCATGGGCTATAACCAGTCACACAAGTGCATATAGCTTCACTTGGCTCTGTCTCTATGTTGGAAGCTAGGGAATGTTTTCTTCCTTTGTGCGCACGAAGTAACTGAGATGGTTGGTAAGCATATAGCATTGATCTGGCCAAATCTACAATGTTTGCTAAAATCCTCTCAATAAAATGTATTTTATTAATATTATCATATTTAAATTTTGATTTATACAGTGAATTTCTGGCATTTTGAATTATTACCCATTTATCTTGATTCAGTCAATCGAGTACATACATAAGTATGTTAAATTTCTCTAATGCAAAAATGAATATAGCTGGGTTTCTGCCTTCAAGAGTTTGCCTTCTTGGAAGAGAAATAGGCATAAATAATTAGAATATGGCATAAAAGGCACAGCTATTTAAAAATTGCTTGTAAAGCATAGAGGAAATAATTTCTCAATGGGGGGCATTATGTCTTGTCTGTGTATCATACAGGTCCAATGTATGTGTGAGTGAAGAGTCTTGAAAATGCTAAATATGTAATATTTGCTGAATGAGTACAAGTAAATGAGCTAATAAGGAAAAAATGAATATATTTCTAAGGAATTTGAAATGTGGTGTGGTGAGTATAGAGAGACATATACAGATAGGGTTTTTTTCATAATTGAGTGTCAAAATGCCTACAGAAATATTAAATGACAGCTTCAGACATGTACCAACAGTAAAATGTCAGAAAGCTTTAAAGAATATTGTCAAAATACCTCCAACTGTAATCTAGGAAGTGGTAATTTGAGGTAAAGACCTCTTCACAGGATTGTAGTACAAAATTTTACTTTTCTGGGATTTTGAGTTTGTATTCAAACTAGTTCTATGTAATTTGGATAGGTAGGGAGATTTAATAATTTAAAGTTACAAATAATTACTAAGATGCAATGAAAAAAAGCTTTTGCTTAGTTCTACTTCTTGCATGAAACTAAAAGTTCTGATCTTTCACATACTATTGAAAGCTTTTATTCAACTGTGTGAATATTGAAATCATTTGAGGAACATTTTCTGATACATGTTTCCACATCAGATTTTGTGACTTAATCACTGGAGAGCAGCGCCTTAGCTGAGAACCACTGATTTATTGTCACCTACCTCCTAGAATACTCTATTTTCTTATATGGGCTTCCTATTGCTGCTATAATGACTTGCTATGAATTTTGTCACTTGAAATAACACACATTTACATCTAAAAGTTTTGAGGGTCCAAAGCCTAAAGTCAGTTTCACAGGACTAAAGTCAAGGTGTCCCCTGGACTGTGCCCCTTCTGGGCCATCTAATGAAGGACTCATTTCGTTGCCTTTTCATCTTCATGGGGTTCCTTGTGCATCTTCACTCGCAGCCTTTTCCTAGACTCACCCCAACCTCTGCTTCTGTCTCTTCATCTACTACTGACCATGCCTCTCCTATCAGCCTCTCATTAGGGACCTTAGGATTACACTGGACCTCTCGTGGAAACTACCATAATCTCCCAACTCATAATTCCTAATTTAGTAACATCTACAAAGACGCATTTTACTGTGTAAATTAACATAGTCACAGAGTCTGGGGAGAAGGCTGTCTTGAAGAAGGCATTACTGGTCCCACCATGCTGGGACCTAGGATGCCGGGAAAGCAAGCAACCACTGCCTTCGCTAGTGAGTGGCTGTGAGCCTGCAGGTACACGGGCTAAGAATGAAACATATCCCCCACTCCGCCAATGCCCCTTTTAGCCAGTGATCTGGACATCTCTTGAGAGCTTGATCACATGCAATGTAGCAGATAGGAGGGATTTCCTTCTACCATCTCTTTGAAGGCAAATACTTTTATCACTGTTTTACTTTGTTCTGATTAATGGTGTTGCTTATTCAGTATTCTGGTTTGTTTTGTTTCATGCTTTTCTAGGAATTTGTTTTGCTTTGTCTTGCTAAGTTTTTTCTCTTACCCTCTAATACAGAAAGGAGAGAAATACACGTAGAGACTCATACATGCGTAGAACTTATAAACAGTTTAGGAGAACTGAATATATAACGCAGGATGAAAAGGACAACACATTATGGTAGCTACTGTTAATATCTGGTTGTCTTATGAAGTGCTGTGTAGTTCACAATGTTCTGTCCTTATCTGCTCTGTTCTGTCCTCTTTTGTTTTATTCTCTGTAAAATAAAAAAGAAGATATTACTCAAACTATCACCTTTTCTTCTTATGTAATTTTTAAAATATGAGACTTAGATTTATGAGGAGTCAATGAAAAATTTAGGTAAATAGAGCATTCAACATAGGATCTGGTATAATCAGTAGTAAGGAAATATCAGATATTACACTTTTTAAAATAACTTTTTAAATAGATGCTCAGTAAGTGCAACATTGTCTTGTTTTCTTCCCTGCCACATTTGTCTTGCATGCCATAAGGGTTCAAAAATACAACAGGAAAAAAGAAAAAAGACAAAAGTACTCACTGCATTAGTGAGTTAATAACAAATGTTTATAGTGAGTGCATATTAACATTTTAATGTTTTACCAGTTTCATGTATGTCCTCTCAATAAGCTTTAGTAACCAGAAACCTTGCAATTTTATATGTTATATTATATACATTTTCTAAAGCTTTTCTGTATCTACTAGAAGCTTGAGATGTTGGTGTATCTTAATAAGATAACTATTAAGTTAGTTTCTTAACTCAATATAAAGTCATCTTGGGGTTATGAATAAAATATGAAATACTTTTATAAAATCAGTCCTATAAACATACGGTGTAACTTTTCTACAATACCTCTAATAAGTTCCACAGTTTTGCACAGAAAGAATGCACAGCATTTGGCAGAAAAACCAGTGGGAAAGGAAAGCTGGCTTCCCAGTTGAGCCTCAGCACTGCCTTGATGGACTTTTCCCTAACACACAAATTGATCTTCTGCCCTTAAGACACACATCTCATTCTATCAGTACTAAAGTGGATCTCCTTATCAGTAATAGGAACATACTGGTCAACCTTTGTGAAAATGATGTATAAAGTCAGAAGACCAAAATGTTAATTTGAACAGAGAAATAGAATTGTCACAAAGGTAGAATAATTCATTGAGCATGGTCAGCACTTTCTTTTTTTAGGCAGATATTTCAGGAAGCCAAATTATAAACGTCAGGTCACCTGGGGAGCATGACTTCTGAAGAAGAGCTGTTATATAACTTGGACATTGAATGGCCTCGGGTTACAACTCCCTTGGTAGGTTCAGCCTTACTGAGGGAGCTATTATCCTGAAAGCTCCCTGGCCAACTCCCGCTTCCATGTACTATGAGATGCTGGACCTTTGCCTACAACCATGTGACTTCACTTTTACTGTGGTTTCATTGCTGTTCTTTCTCTATAGTTAATGCTGTATTTTGAGTAATAAAAGTTAAATTATTGAAAATAATTTTATAGTAGAAAATCTATCCCAAACTTATTCATAACTCTTACAAATAACAATAATTGCTTATGTACATCTTATACCCAAAGAGGAGAAGGGAGAATATGGCAGTGTCGTTGAAGTCTCCTAGAGAAGGAGTCAGGCTTGTCTTATCTTCACTAAATGGTTCTTATGCTGTAATTCATCTCAGGACACTTAATTCATCTGAGTTCTATGGTTCTAGCAATATTTACATATCCATCAGCTTTGAAGGGTATCACATTGTTAAGGCTATTGATAAGAAGTGAGAAAGTAGACCATTTTCCAGGCACTGATGATTAAGTTTTATGCTAGTAAACTGGAATTTTATAACATCCAGTTAATATAACTCAGGGAAATGCAAATTTTTGCCACCTTTATCAGTCTAGAACAGTCAGGGATTAAACAGAAACACAAATAAGCATTTTTGAAAGGATAAATTTTGGTTCCTAATCCTTAGTAGGTCAAAGCTAAAGTCCACAGGTGCAAATGGTATAATTTACTAAATCTACAGATTTTAGAAGGAACAAGCCAAACCTTTGTCAGGACCTGGCTTTAACTATGCTGTCTAAAGTAGATCACCAAGATCTCTTAACAAGATGTCCTAGTAAGAGTGATGAACGAGGTCTACCATTTTCTAGATTTCTGCTTTGTGGTGTCATAATTTAGTCATTGTTGGCAAATATGTCCTGAGGTCTGTCCAATTGTTAGGCTATTGTGGTGAGCAGGAAAACCCAGTGTGGCATTATAATTCTGTGATGTTTAATAATTAATACAAAATAAACATTGAGTCTGGCTTTGAGGTGTTACACCATTTCTGTTGCTATGACAAAACACTTGAGAGAGGTGTAGGAGGAAAAATATATTTGAAGTCATGGTTTCAGCTCATGGTTGGCTGGCTTCATTGCTTTTAGGTCTGTGGTAAGGCAGAGACTTCATGGAAGAAGGGCGGGACAGAGAAAAGCTGCTCACCTCCTGGAAATTGGAAAGGAGAGAGTAAGGAAGAGAGATGGGGAGGGGTGGGGGAGAGAGAAGGAAAAGGAGAAGGAGAAGGAAAACCGGGCACAAGGTTATGCCCCTCAACACTCACTTCAACTAAGTCTCACCTTCTGTGTCTTTATCACCCTCCAGTAGCTCATTAGATTATGAATATATCAATGGATTAACCCATTAATAAAGTTAGAGCCCACTTGATCTAATTACTTCTCCAAAGTCTCACCTCTGAGCATGACTGCAGTGGAGACAAAACGTTCAATGCATGAGTTTTGGGGAACATTTCTGATTCAAATCATAACACAGTATCCTCCCCAGAGAAAGTATTATGGAAGAAAAGCACATATATGCCCCTCAGAAGTGAGATTGACCCCACATCCGGACTTCCTGCAGCAAGGAGCTTTCTAACTCGATACAGAGGAAGCCAGCCAGGCACGGATGATGTGGAATTCAGCTGATGAGCCTGATAGAAACACACAGGGCTTGGTTACAGCAAACTTGTACTGTTCCTTCCCTTTGGAATTCGATCTGCATCGTCTGGCTTTGTAAACAGGTTGCTCTGCCTGTTGAAGCATCTGGAGTCCATCTGGAGAGTGTCCAGTGCCTCTTATAGTTCTTTCATTGCAGATGAGACAGTTTCTTTTTTGTCACTTTAAAAAATTTTTTTTGTGTGTGTGCATTGAGTCACACGATCATAATCACATTCATCATACGAAATTTGTACTGTAAGGGCACCATTATACAAATAGTAAAGGCACAACTATAGGATAGCGAACTTACAGACGGCTATCACAAGTTAAACATCAAATAGTGGCCTCTGCATGTGCTCCTGCTGCCTGTCACGTAAGCACCAATCAGCTAAACTCAGTCAGCCTCGACTGTCTGGGTCCAGCTGCTTTTCTTCTGATAATGCACTGGGTCAATTTGACTGTGTCCAGCTTGTGTTTTCCTTAATGGAAAGAGTATATATTATTTCCATCTTGCTTCAAAGACTTTGAGTGGCTCAATCAAGGACACCTTTACCTTCACTTGCTCCGCTCCAACCTCCACCCCTTGCCCCCAGGATGTGACTTAATTCATGTACCCAATCATCTGCCATCTGCCTTGTACTTCTGCTTGCAAACTGTATTTAAACTGAACTCAAAGATGACCCACTGCTGATTATAATATATATATTTTGTCTTTTTGAAATAGGGTCTTGCTATGCAGTTCAGGCTGGTCTTGAGCTCATGTTGTAGCCCAGGCTGATCTTAAACCTACAACAATCCTCCTGCCTTAGCCTCCCAAGTGCTGGGATTACAGGCATGCGCCACCACGTCAAGTGATTTGGATTCTGTTATAGTTCCCCGGCCTGCTGTTGTTAAACTCAATGAAGTTGCCTTCTAGATTCCTCAGTGTAGAGAGACTTCCATCTGATTTGATGTTGGTTTTTCTGCAACATTTGGTGTGTTGGCCAGGAAGGCACCTTGCTGGCCACTTAGACTACTGATGTAGGCCTGCTGGCCACTGCTGGGGTCCATCCCCTTATCTGTGGATGAGAAGGCATGCCCTCCAGAATTTTCTGAGTCTTCTTGGCAATCGGAAAGGGGCCTCTGAGGGACAGCAGAGACCTCATCAGACCCTGAGAGGAGTCACAACACAACTGGACTGGCCTTCACATAAGGTGGGCCTGCCCTGGGTTATTTCTCACAGTCAGCCTGTCTACCTGCTTGTTACCTTCCCTACGATGGATGAAGGAAGACCCTGACCACTCCTTGATCTCTCACACCTGTTCCAGATGTTGCCACAAGGCTATCTGCAAAGCCTAACTTTATGTTACGACCTGGTCACTCAGGACCTGGCCCCTTGCAGGGCCAAGTCACACTGTGTCACTGCTTTGTATTGATGGCATATGTTGACCTGATTGTCTTGAAGATTTGAAAGTCACTGTGCAATATCTGAAGGAAGCTTTGCTGGCGTGGGGGTGGGATGTAAATGCAGACAAGGTCCAGGGAGCTGGCCTGTCTGTCAGATTCTGGGGTGTTCTATGGTTGGGTTGTTAGGGCACAATTGTATGATTAGTAAGGGCACAGTTATAGAATAGCACACTTGTAAACATGTTATAGTAATGAGAATAATGGCCTCTGCCTTGCTCCTGCTGCATGTCACATAAACACCCTGCTATCAGTCAACCTTGACTGTCTGGGTTCAGCTGCTTTTCTTCTGATAATGCACTGGGCCAATTTGACTATTCTCAGCTCATGTTTCCTTTAATTAAGAAAATATATTACTTCTCACTGGCTTCCAGAACTTTGAATGGGGCAAAATAACCCAGTCTAAGATACTTTTTAACTGTTTGCTCCACTTGAACCCTCTCCTCTCATCCCCAAGATGTTTGTATGTTATTATAAACAATTCCTTTTTAAGCACATATGCTCAGAGTTAATTTTCCTGACAATATATGACTTATTCAATTGATGTAAGAAATTCTGTAATGCCTTGTACTTCCTTCTTGTTAACCATATTTCAACTAGACTTAAAGCTGGTTCTTTGCTAGTGATTTGGGCTTGGTCCCACCAGCCTGCTAGCATAATAAATGGTTGTCTTCTAACTCCTCAGTGCAAAGTCTTCCATTTGGTTTGCTATTGGTTATTCTGTAACATTCTGGTGCAGTTGGCCAGGAAGACACTATGCTGACTGCTTAAGGTCATAGCGTAGGCATGTCACTCTCTGCCTGGGTTTATCCCCCATCTGTGGACAAGAAGACATCCCCTCTGGACCTGTTTTTGGAGTCTCCTTGGCAGTCGAAGGAGAGAGGCTTGTGGGACAGTGGAGCCCTCATCAGACCTTGGAAGGAGTTAGAATGTGGGCTGGGCCCTTGAATATGGTAAGGGTTACGTTCTGCAGTTTAGCTCAGTAACCAGCTTGTTACCACCCCCTCTGTGGGTGAAGGAGGACCTGATCACTCCTCAAGATGACCTCTTCTGTCACCTGTTCCAGTTCAGCTGCAGCTGCTGTTCCAATTAGCCTTGCCCTGGGATTGGAGGTGGGAATGTAGTCCCACAGTCAGCCTGTTTACCTGTGCATTTAGCTGCTTATTACTGCTCCACCGTGGATGCAGGAGGACCCAGTTACTCCTTAACAGCTACGTCTGACACCTGCTCAGAACTGGATCCAGTTCTTGTTTTAGTCAGAGTAAAATTGGTTCCAGTTAAATTTTCCTGTGGGCTTGGGAGTAGATATGTATTACCTTCTGTGTGCCTGTGTGTGAATGAGTGCATATATATGCACAAAATAAATTCTGTAAGTCCAAGGTCTCTGGACTCAGCTGAGAACTGAAAAAATGTATGAAAACAAAAAAGTAATTGAAGACATGATTTTCACTATAATGAGTAAAGACATTAAAAAGCGGCTTAGCTTTAATACACCAGAATATACAGGTAGGGTGATGCATACAGACTAATAAAAAAAAGAGAGAAAGAAAAACTGTACACCTGAAAAGCCAGCTGGCCTGATGGCTAAGTGAAAACTGGAACTGTCTTTCCATTTCAAAGACAGCAAGAAAACCAGACTGAGCCCAAGCTCTTCTCCTGGCTTTGGGAGCCCCAAGGCTAGTCCATACTTGACATCAGCAGCCTGGCACTGCCTACGGGCACCTGAAAGCTGGAACAACTCCAGCCTGAGAGGAGTAATAGCCAGCATCCTGTGAAGCCTAAGAAAGTCTTACGGGAGAAATCAAATTACCAATTGTAACTGAAAATTGTACTTTTGGTTTTCAGTTTGAGCTGATATGAATAAAACATTTCTTGTACATTAAAAAGTTTTGAATTTACAGGGTTAACTTGTTCTTTTTCCCTACTCTGTTGTTTTAAAATAAAAACACTGATTCAAAGTTTCTCAGAGGTCTATTGGCAGTTGGTCAAGTTGACTATCTGAGAAAAAAAGGGACACTTTAAAATTCAAGCAGCTGCGATCAAGTTTATTATAGAAGGTTATAGTGAGTGGAGAGGAAAAGTATCAAGAAGACTATAAATGTAAGAGGTATGCTTTTGGTATGAGAGGACTCTGCGTGACAGAAGTCTTGTCTTGCGAAAGAGATAAGAGTGATAATGACAGACTAGAAAGCTTATGTATGTCAAGGAAAGCTTGTGAAAGTAGTTTGTTAAAAGAAAATACATGTATGGTCACTTGTTAATTTGGTAGAGCTTGGATTGTTCCTTCTAAAAACCCCCACAAGGGAAACAGTCAAATCAACATGAGATTACCAGTTAAATAATAGCCTTTTAAAAACTTACGTGATGTTTATGCTGTGTGTTACTTTACTCCGTACTAAGATATCACTTAAATGTATTATAAAAATAATGTCATGATTGGCAAGCTGAAATATGTGTGGCCTTTGATTTCAGCTCTCCTTGTAAAACAGTATAACTTCTATCTGTTAATACTCTGCAGGGATTCAGCTGCTAGAACAGCGATCGTTGATAGAAAATAAAAGTCCTTTGCTTTGCTTTCTATTTCAAAGTTCTTAATATTTAGATAGAATTATAATAAATAAACCCACTACAATCCTAATGCCATTGATTGTCTCTTCTGGGTGTCCAACAACTAAAATTTAGAGGCCAAAAACTAAAAACATGAACAAGAGAAACAAAAAATGCCCCCAGACGGTATACGTCAGTTTATTTGCTGTCCTCTTAACAGTTCCTGTTCTGGATCTGATTGTTCTTGTCTCTTAAAATCGGCTGGTTGGGGCTGGGGATTTAGCTCAGTGGCATAAGCACCTGCTTGGCAAGTGCAAGATCATGAGTTCGATTCCCGGTACTAAAAAAAAAAAAAAAAAAAAAAAAGAAAGAAAGAAAGAAAGAAAGAAAGAAAATTGTTGGCTGGTTGCTGTGGTATGCAATTGGTCATAATGATAGACTGTCAGATTACTAAAATGTACCTTTCCTGCCTGTAAAACCAGTTCAAGATCCTTGAGCTGCCAGTGTCACTGTGATTGCCCTCACCCTTTTGAACTGTGTTAGCTTCTATATGCTTGCTCAGACCATTAGTCCCTGGGAGAGGCCAGTCACCTACTTGTCTTAAACACTGGACTCAGTGTCATGAAAAAGGCCTCTGTTTATGGTACATGCTGCAGCCACCCTCTTAATCAAGGAGGCAAACAAATCGACTTTGGGACTTTGAGAAAAATGATCCCATAGTGGCTGTGGAAACAGCACCCAAAGACAAGGGAAAATCCTGGGGAATGACTGATAAGTGACCCTGGCCTCATCTGGGCCACCTGTATCCACCTTCTTGGAAGCTTGGAAGTCCTCAAGGGACTGGGACACAGTCTGTTTTGAGCCCAAGGAGGTCTTGCAAGCTTTAAAAATAATTAAAACAAAAAGTGAATGAAAAGTGCCTGTGTGGCTGCTGCAGCTATGAGACAATGGGGCTGGAGACACACAGTTAGGACCACAAGAAATCTCTCAAGTAGTCGTCTTAGCCAGCACTTCCTCCATGAGAATGAGGATGTGCCAAGGACAGCCCCGCAAGCAGGTCATCAGCTGTAATAAGTTGGTTGATGGCAGCAGCTCACCTGGCTTGGGAGAATCCAGGTGACCTGCTGGAGCAAGTCACTATCTAGACTTGATAACTGTGCTACATGAAATGGGCGTATGGCAGATGATGTTTGTACTGCAGCACCACAGCCCAGGCGAGGAACCGCTGACAGCATGCATAGAGGACGTGATCCTTGCGAGGTGCTGGCTGGCACGTTCGGGTCAGTGGCATCCCTTCTAGCCCCTTTACAGATCACCTGATTCATGATGCTGTTGATGCCTTAGCCAGATGAGAGATGTGGATGTGAAAGGCCAAAGTAAGATGAGATCTATAAGAACTGTGCTGGGATAGGAGAAAAAGAAGGGAGGAGGGCCCTGAAGAACAGGGCTGTCCCCTCAAAGACAGGCTGTGGGGCCACTGAAGGTCAGTTGATATCAGATCAGCACAGATCTGCAGGCTTCTGGCCAGCTGCAGATAAGTTAGATGGGCAGCCTTTGGGTGTGTGGCTGACCCTGTGGAGGCAGTTATACCCTGAGCAGCAATGCTGGCCAGTGGGCGAGGGGCCAGAAGCAGCCCTTGTGAAGCTAAAGGAAGTGACACTGGCCTCCTTTTACTATGATTAGGAGGCAGTCCATGCTATCCAGGTCTTGGGGAGGGGATGCTAGGAGACTGGAGGCCACTTGTGGAATTGACTATTTACTGGTCCCCCCAAATTTACTGGACGATTCACTGTGCAAGGTGTACTGATGTTGATGGATACCAGAGCTGAGTCACTGCTAATGTGTGACAACCCAGACTGTTTTACAGGACCTGCTGCATACATAAAATGGTACAGAGATCACTACATCGTGGTCCAGAAGACCCAGGTGACTTTGGGAAACAGGTGATTGCCCCCGCCTCCCCCGCCTGTATGATGTTTATGATTCCCCAGCTGCTGAATGCATGCCAGGGGTGGACATACTAACTGTTGCCCAACTCAACACCACACAGCACTGACTCTCCCACAGGCCACAGGGGTTGTTGCATAACCCACCAGCTGCCCAGAGACCATAAGGAGATGGGACAGCCTGTCTGGAAATTAAAAAAAAAAAAAAAAAACAGGAGTGATATACTCCCTACATGGAACCTTTCAGTATGGCCTATGCGGAAACCAGACAGGTTGTGGTGAATGACTGCAAAGTGTCACCTGAGCCTGGCAGTCAGGACCAATTTGCCTTCACCCAGGAGGGCAGGCAATGGACCTTTCAGATGTTACCACAAGGTTATGTGCATATCTCAACTTTGCATCATGGCCTGGTGGCCAAGCCACACACAATGTGTCACTGCTTTATACTGATGATCTTATATTAACCTGATTGTCTGGAAGATTTAAAAACCACCATGTGCAATCTGAAGAAAGCTTTGCTGACATGGGGGTGAACCATAGATGAAGATAAGGTCCAGGGAATTGGCTTGTCCATCATATTCTTGGGTGCCTTATGGTTGGGTAAGACCAAACACCAACTTCTTTTACTTATGAACTCCCTATTACTAAAGGGACTAGAGAAACTGAGGAAAAAGATTATCCTTTGTAATAAAAGCAGGGGGAATGTAAGGGCACCATTATACAAATAGTAAAGTCACAATTATAGGATAGCAAACTTACAGACAGCTATAGCAAGTTAAACATCAAATAGTGGCCTCTACCTGTGCTCCTGCTGCCTGTCACGTAAGTACCAATCAGCTAAACTCAGTCAGCCTCGACTGTCTGGGTCTAGCTGCTTTTCTGATAACATGCTGGATCAATCTGACTATTGCCAACTTATGTTTTCCTTTGTTAAAATAACATATATTGTTTCCAACTTTCTGCAAGGACTTTAATTGGGACAGAGTGATTCAATCAGGGACAGTTTTGACACCCCTTCTCCCTGCCAGAGGTTGTGACTTAATTCATGTAGCCAATTATGTAATAACCTGCCATCTGCCTTGTACTTCCTGCTTGCAAACTGTATTTAAACTGAATTGAAAGCTGACTCACTGCTGATGATTTGAACGCTGTTACAGTTCCCCAGGTGGCTGGTGTTAAGCTCAATAAAATTACCTTCTAGATGCCTCAGTGTAAAGAGTAATCCATCTGGTTTGATACTGGTTTTTCTGCAACAGTACCTGTACGTGATACATCTTGCTTCCTCGTTTGTTTTTTATCATTTCTCTCCCCTCCCTAATCCTCCACTTGACCTACAAAAGCCTTGTTTCCATTTCATTCCTTCTGTTCTTCTTATTTTTTTACCTCTACTTTCCTTTCCCCCTCCCTTATTCCTCTTCTCATTCCAATATGCGCTTACCATTTGCCAGTATCATATGCAGCTTGGTTCCCATCCACAGCTCCACTTTCTCACACCAGAGAAACCATGCAATGTCTACACATGTGTATCCAATCTCTCCTAATTAAAAGCATGGTCTCAAGTTGTATCTATTTACTTATAAAATCCTCAAATCTATTCTTCTTCATACCTAAATAGTACTCCATTGTATAAAAAAAAACCCCACATCTTTTTTACCCATTCACCACTTGATGGAAATTTGGGCTATTTTCAAGATTTAGCTATTATAGTGTGTGCCACTTAAGGTCTTGCATGTGCATATATCACTGTGGTATGATGCTGTTTAATTCTTTTGGGAAGATACTGAGAAGTCACATAGCTGGGTTGGATGAAATCTCTAGTTTGAGCTTTTTTTTTTTTAAAGATTTTATTGAAAGAGAAACAAAACCATATAAAGGGTAGAAATAATACAGAATTCCAAAAAAAAAGATAAACAAGAAATCACTAGTTAATAAATTACATATTATCTTCTTAGAAATAGTTGTTCAAGTTACAAAATTAAAGCATACAAAGTAGATAGTCAAACAGTGAGAGTGTGAACAGTTACACATGCATGGATCTCTGCATATATTTCTATACTTTCTGTATTAGAGGGAAAAACAAAACTTAGCAAGATAAAACAAAACAAATTCCTATAAAAGCATGAAACCAAAAAGTCATATAAAACCATAGTACAAGGTGATCTACAATGATTACTGTGTTGTTTCTTATTATCCTCAATAGAATTGTCTATATCATCAGGCATAA